>BQNB010020148.1:35997-65854 GCA_026074375.1 Tanacetum coccineum | reverse complement strand
AGGGAGAGATTTTTTTGTGTTTTTGATTTTCAAAATGGTGCATGAACCAAAAATGTTTGAGGTGGTAGAATAAAAAGGGTACTATGCAAGACATGTTTGCTAAAAAATAGCCATTTGGTCTCCTCTTGACTTCTTTGACCGAATGGATCCTATGGAGGGTCTCGGTTCTTCCTTTTTGTGTCGGGATCACTTAAAAACTAAATTTTCATCTATTTAAAACGTCAACCGAACTTAGTTATTATTTTCATTGCGTTCAAAATCATTTTTCCATAAACTTAGGTTATTCACACGACACCTATCACATTAAATTGCTACAAAAATCTATTTTGAGCCGTTGTCGGCCGACTCCGGACCGAAAACATGAATTTTTGACAAAACTTAACCGAACCTTACTCATCCATTTAAAAACACTTCAAACCACAAAATATGGTTTGATAACTTATTTTCAACCAAAATTTCACCTTTTTACGACCGTTACAGTCTTTTACCGAATTTCACGAAAACAACCGTTTTCTGATAACTTTAAAATCTCACACTCACGATCTACGTTTTAAACCAACGTTATTTTATCATTATGAATTTATTAAATAAATAAACCCATTAACACATTCACAACTTCGTTAAATCTCCACACTTAACTAAATTTTCGTGCCGGTACGCGTTGCGTGACGATTTTTCGCTAAACGCGAGAAAACTTCCCGGAAAGCACAGAAAACTTCAAAACCACTCTAAAACAGATAAATGAATCAAAAGCGATTCATTTACGAACTCAAAACTCCATCAAACTCCCGGTTAAACCGAAACCGTTTTACGCAAAAATAGTCAACAGAAGTCAACTTTTCAGCTTTCATCAGGAAAACTGACAAGATCGAAAGACTTCAAAATACAAAATTACAATATTTTATAATACTTAACCCTGGTCAAATTACCGGTTATCACAGTCTCACCCCCTTAAAGGAATTTTGCCCCGAAATTCAACTCAAATTATCAACTCACATCCCTGGCCGGAAATTTCATTCCTCAAAGAATCACATCAATCACTAAGATTTAGTCTTTTCAAGCGAGATTTCTTACGATTTCTCTAGAGACTAAGTCCTTCCACAGTCCAAACCCTACATTTTCTCATGGTCAATCCATATCCGATCACAAAATTACAATAGCCTCTCATACTATCTCTTAGATTCAAAATTTCTCATACTTAGGTCACACTGTCTCAGTCGGGTGTCAGGATTCGATCCAGTCCTCGATGTGACGACTATTCTATCAGAATTGGCATCGCCAATGTTTCCGGTTATTCAACCAACGGGACTAACCCTACAGGGTATATGTCCTACACAATACGACTCACACTCTACTTTACCAACACTTACTTACTCAGAATCCCCAAGTAAGCCTTACTTGGTCAACAATCTCGGCTCTACTTTTCTAGGAAGGCAGTTTCATAGTCTAAACCTTATCATTATTCGCCTTAAACTTTTCCAAATCAATCCTACTCCACGAGTGTCTTATATCTCACATCACTTAGGTAGGTCAAGATACCTCTCAAAAGCTTACACAATAACAAGTATGATCAGGTTTCCCAATTGATCGCTGATATGTGCTTAAACACATATCATTTATTTCTTAATATTAAGCTAAAAAGACCAATAATGAACGAAAACGACATAAAAATACATTATATACGTTTGTATTGTGAATTGTGTCTTGCAGGTAACGGATAGTCACTAAAGGACAAAAACGAAGCCAAAAAGGACAAAACTGAGCACGAGACTAGAAAGAGCATGAGAAATCGAAGCCGAGAGCATATTTTATCTTTAATGGGCCAACCCGTGCCTGTTTTATGGGCCGGGTCAGCCCATTAACACCTAAATGATACTAAAATTACTAAGCCTAAATTATAAATCCTATAGTCCAAAAACCTAAATCCATTTCAACCCGGTCCAAGCCCAAAGAGAAATAAAAGCCCAATACCAATCCCTAAACCTGTATCCAAGTCAAATTAATAAACGCGATTCAAAATTACTATTCCCATTTCCCTCCCATTTCACCCTCAACAAAATAACCAGGGTAAATCACCAACTCTCTCCACACTCACGTTTATGAGCTTCTAGAACCAAGTCCACGCTAGAAATCCTGAGGGATATGATTGGAGCAGAAACGTGGAAGTAATCCAAGGGCTTATATGGATGGTATTGGAATCAAGGGTCGAGATTGAAGGCTTGAAGATGCTCCTCAAGGCCTAGAATCTTCCACTTCCTGCTATAAATAGAGGGAAATTTCACACAGTAGGAATTATCTATATATGAGTAGGTATAGTGTAGTGTAGCTTATTTACCAGCTTATTGTAATTTTTTTAATGTAATTTTGTTTTTAAAAGCTTGTAATCTATTTTAGTTTTAATAAAATTCAGTTTAATTTAAATTCGTGTTAAATTCAAGTTTTAGTTTATGCAAATTTGGCTTAAATGTGTTTAGAAGTAATCGAATAAACTTAATAAGCTCTCCTTAACTCTTTAAGCTAGCTCAAATTCAATTAAGCTTTTTAAAGCTTAATTGAATGAGCCTTTCATTTTAAATCACTCAAAAAGTCAGTTTAAGCTGTTTTGGATGATAAGCTAGAAATGGATGGGCTTATGGTGTTTTTACCAGCTTGTTTACAATAAGCCGGAGCTTGTAGATAAGCTCCTTTGAGCAAATTAGATCCCTGTTAAGCTAGGATCAAGGTACACACTCATTTTTACTATTTAAGCTTAATTTCTAGTTTTGCTTATCATTCTGCTTATTAGTGCTTATTCTCTGTTTGTAATTGCTTATTCTGCCTTATTGTTGCTTAATGAGTCTAGTTTATAGCTTATATTAGTTTAATTTGAGTGTTTATAAAATTTGTCCATTTTAAGTTAATATAGCTTATTAAGTTTAGCCTATTGTTAAGTGCTTACTTCTCCTAGTCAATGCTTATTTGTCCTTAACATGTCTAGTACTTCATATGTTTTCAATAATCAGGGCTTAATTTGTTTTTACTTAGCTTTTAAATGAAAAATAAAAAGTTAAAGGAGTGTTTAGGTTAAGGTTTTAAATGGGTCAAATAAGGTTCAAAGCTGTTTTTGGTTTTCAAGTTAGTTTTCTCAAGCTCTAATTAAGTCTAGGTATTAGTTTTTATGAGCCTTAAAGTAGTTTTGTTAAGTTTTTAGGTTGTTTTATCTGAAATCAGAGTCTGCTAGTCTATTGGCTTTTCAAAATTGCTTATTTGATAATTTCTTAAAAGTTCTACTTTAGGTGTGGTTTTTATGAGTTAAATGAGGTCTATTAGTATCAATGTGCATCTATTTTGTGTTTGTATCTTTTGAAATGGCATTTTAATCAAAAACAGTCAAGTGGTAGTAGTTGGTTTATGTTTAAAAGAGTCTTAAGTTGCAGATCAATTGAGCTTATATTCTAGCTTATTTTTGATTAATTTTGGTTGTATCTAGCTCATTATAATATGTGTTCTATCTGTTTTAAGTTTTAAGTTTGGTAAAAATGGTTTAGAGTCTTAGTTTTAAGTTTCAAATAGTCTGGTTAATCAAAAAAGCCATAAATAAGTAGTGTAGTCTGCCAATTTCATTTCCCTCTTTTCTAGCTTATTTCTTATCCATTTTGCTTATTTTCAGCTTATTTGAGTTAATAGAGTGTAGGACTAAATCTGTTTTGAGTTTTTAGTTTTTCAATTTGCTTTTTGAGCTTTATTTTAAGCTGCAAATTAGTCTTTTCATTCAAAATAGCCAAAAATAGTAGTTAAGTCTGTCATTTTAAGTTGTATTTTTCTAGCTTAATATCTTAGTCAATGTTGATATGTTTTAAGTTTTTAAGTCTTTCCTCTTAGCTTATTTAGCCTTAATTTTAGCTTAAAATCTGTCAAAATTCATCTTTAGTCCTTTTTGAGTCAATCTGTATTATTGCCCTTTAGTTGTTTTTCAACTTATTTGGTTTGCTTATTTCTGGTCATAAGAGCTTATTAGGTTCAGATATAAGTCTGTTTTAGCTTATTTAGTTTTCTATTTGCTTTTTGAGTCACTTAAAATCCAAACAGTTCCTAAATAAGTTGAGTCTTTATATGCCTAAACTGTCAGTTTTAGAATAGCTTTTTCTAGCTTATTTTTAAGTTTTGTCAAAAAGTTCATTTATTAAAGTTTCTTAGTTCTGCTTATTTTATAGCTTTTTCAAAAAGAAAATGAAAAAAAAATGTTCTGCAAAAAGGTAGGTCACAAGACTCGAACCTGTGACCTCCCCTTCACAACACCAACGCCTTACCAGCATGCCTTTGGGTCTTTTTCGTTATATCCTTGTTTTGTTAATCTCTTATATGCTCTTTAGTTTTAGCTTAACAGCTTATTGGCTTTAGCTTTTTGAGTCATTTTTCTTTGTAAATCTTATAAATAGTGTCTAGTATTTTTATAAATTTTCTTAAAATTTTAGGATTAAGTTTAGTATTTTTAATTTCATTTTTAGTATTATTTATTTTTAAAAATAGTTTTGTTAGATTAAAAATTCCAAAATATATTTTCTGTCTTTTAAAAATTATTTTAAGTCATTTAGTTTAAGAAATTTTCATTTTGAGATTTTAGAGTTTTATTTTGTCTTATTTGGTTAATTAGTTTGTTTTAATTTGCTTTAATTGTTTTTTTTAAATGTCGTTAAAAATTTTAAATTGCCTTAATTTCTAGTTTAGCGTGCCTTTATGTGCTTTCCCTTTGCGTTTTTAGATTTAGAATTCCAAAACCAAAACTTAAATGACAATCAAGCTCGATTTATAACATGAACGTAGATTTTCATTCACCTCTCACCGAGGAGAACGATACCTGTGTTGATTACTTATTATTCTTTCCTAAGAATAATTAGTATGATACTTTGCTTATGTATATGAATTATATATATATATATATATATTATTGAGGGTTATTTTTTTTATACGTATCATAACGACACAAACAATCACCATAACTCTTTCCAATACTCTCCGTGACCATTCAAGGTCTATCACTTTCCTATTAGATCTTCTAACAATATGGTAAAAAAAATCGATCAGCTCGAATATATTTCAAGCTTACAGAACATACTAACTACATCGAACGCCAATCTTAATAAGGAAATGGGTATCCGCTCTATCACGAGCGACCAATCGCAACACACTTACACACAGGAAAACTGCTCTCTCAAGCTAATCACACAACAACACAAAAAAATAATGCTATCCATAAATTTCAAACAAAATTTCCTTCACTATCACGAATCGATTTAAATACAAATCACCTAACGACTAGTAAGGATTTGTCATAACTACCAATACAAAAGAACTTTTCTGATCATAATATCGACACTAACTGATGCTACCCGGTTTAGTTATATACACAAACTACTAATCCAACCCTCATATATCCTACACATCTCCTTGGGGCTCCTTCCCTCTCCTCATACTGTCAACAATCTCAGCCAACTCTAACCGTGCACGACTCTCCTTAGCAAGCTGTAACCGCAACTCTTGGTTCTCTCCCTGCGTATCACTGATGGCATGTCACAGAGCTGCTCTCTGTGCATCCGTCTGACCTGCCCACGACTCTAGGGCTAACATTGGTCTCCATAATGCTCCAAAATTCACTGTGACCCTCTCCTGCTCATGCTCTAGACTCCTAAACCGATACCTCTGGGAGAAAATCTCATCCTTAACCGCCCCGACCTAGTAAATAACTCTCCTATGTCCCTATCATACCTCTCAAATAAAGCAGGCGATAGCTCCTCCAATCGTACCGCATGATCACGAATCAATCCCCTCTGCATCTCGACTTGAGCTCCCAACTCAGTCAAAAATCCCTCAGTCTCAGCCGTAGCGGGTGTAGCTACAGGAGATGGTACAGTCAGCGGTATCATGGGTGATGAAATAGGTGAAGGAACAATAGAAGGTGATGGAGAAATGGGAAGTGAACCAAACGTCCACTCGGGTGAAGGTGGTGTCTGAACAGGTGGTGCTGGTGGTGGGTAAGCACGAACATCAATATAAACCATACCGTCCTCTGGGTCTGTCCATGTGGTGAGTGTGGGCTGTCTAGATGACGACACCCTCTCTGGTCTCTCGGACTCTGGTGCAGATCCAGAACCATGTCCTATCTCAAATGTACTGTATACATGATCCTCCTCTAACACTAACTCTCGGCGCCTCAACGCCCCATACCAAAGTCCTAAAGGCCGCTCACAGCTGTCCCCACAACCGGAGCTGCCTGCTGCTGACCCTCAGGTACAATGGTATGTGCTTAAATACACATACCTTTTACCTAATAAAATGAGCTAAAAAGACCAATAAATACAGAAAAATGCATTGTATTCGTTTGTATTATGAATTGTGTCTTGCAAGTAATGGATATTGCACAAAAGAACAAAAATAAAGCAAAGACGGACAAAACCAAGCACGTGAATGGATTGAGCGCGAAAAGTCGAAGCCGAAGGCGTATACATTTTTGATGGGCCAACCCGTACCCATTTAAATGGGTCGGGTCAGCCCATTATGAAGTTATACTTATTAGCCTTAAACCTTATAATCCTTTAACAAAATACAATCCATTTAACAAAAATAAACCCATTTATAATCCTGGCCCAAGAATATAAGCCCAATCCCATTCCCTGGACCCAAGTCAAAATCCCTGGTCAATGCCCCATTTATAAACGAAAGTCAAACACACAGTCAAAATAAGATGTACTGTACATCTTCTCTATTTTTCCCTCCATCATTTCAACCAGGGTAAATTCTCACTCCCTCACACGCTCGTATGCTTCTAGAAGGCTTACCTGACAACATCTGACACCCACTTATGCCACGCTGGCAATCCCATGGTCTATGATTGGAAGATGGGACGTGGTGTTGATCTAAGGGTGAATCTATGATTGAAGACGAATCAAGGGCTTGGATTTGAGCATATAGACGCTCCTATTGCTTCTGGATCCTTCTCCCCTCATCTATAAAAGGAAGCTCAATCACACAGTGAAAGAGGATCTAGTGTAGGAGTAGAGTAGGATAGCTTATAGCTTATTTTCCCAGCTTATTGTTTTTTTAATACTGTAATTTCCTTTCCAAGTAATGTAATCTCAGTTTTATTAATAAGAGTTCATTTACTTAAATCATGTCTTTTAAAATCTTATTTACTTTTATGCAATTAAGCTCTAAGAAGTTTTTAGATATCATTTAATCATCAATAAACTCTCATATTTCCTTTAAGTCACTTATAAATCAGTTTAAGCTTTCATTTACAATACAGTTTCATTCAAAATCACATCATTACCTTTGCTTATTGTGGATTGCCTTTTGGATGATAAGCCAAAAATAGATGGGCTTATTGGACCTTTACTAGCTTGTTTTTAACAAGCTAGAGCTTGTTGATAAGCTCATTTGAGCATTTCAGATCCTTGTTTGAGCTAGGATCAAAGTAAGTTCCAATTTCCATCTTATTGCTTAATTTTCCATTTTAGCTTATTTACTTGCTTATTATGCTAAATGCTGCTTATTTATGCTTATTCTATGCTTAAGTGAGCTTATTCTATCTAATGGTTACTAAATGTGTTAAGTTTATGGTTTAGATTAGCTAAAGTTAAGTTTTAATAAAATCTGTGTAGTTTTAAGTCATATTAGTTTTTTAGATTAGCTTATCAACAAGTGCTTATTTTTGAAAGGTTAATGTTTATTTGTCCTATACTATCATGGTTCTCAATCTGTTTTGGCTTTTCTAAGCATTATAAGATCTTTTTTAGCTTAAATAGAGCTTTGTGATATTTAAAGGGGTGTTTAGCTTAAGGATGTTAATTTGGTCAAATAAGGTGAAAAATAGTTTTTGTGTTCAAATCAACTTTTATCAACTTAAACTAGTTCTAAAATTCAGTTGTTATAAGTTTTCAAAGTCTAAATCTCAAATTTTAGGTTTGATATATGCATGGTTTGAAACTGTGATGATCTTGTGTGATATTAAGCTTGTTTCATTTAGATCTTGATTAATAGCTTGTTGGTGTCATTTTGATGCTTGTTTTTGGTTAGATATGCAGTAGAAAGTAGTTTGCTTAAGTGGTCAATTGTCTTGTGTGATTTAAGTCTAAATATGTCTAAGTGTCATACTTTTCATTTTCAAATTTTTAAAAAAAGTCCAATTTTCAGCAGCACATTAAGATTAGATTAAGCTTGTTTTTAGGTTTGATATTGGTTATATAAGCTTATTAGACATCTAGCTTCATCTGTTTTTAGCTTTTGAGTTTTTGCATTAGCTTTTAGTAGCTTAATTATAGGGCTGCACTTTGCCACTTTTAAACTTCAAAAATCCAAAAAAAATTAGTTTAGCAAGCATTCTGTCATTTTCAAAGTCTTTTTCTAGCTTATTTTCTGTATCAATTTTCTTATTTCTAGCTTAAATATGTTCTTTGGTTAACATTCTTAACTTGTTTTGAGCTTGTAGCTTATGTCTAGCACTTAATTTGTCTTAAATCTATCTTAAAAAGTTGGTCTTAGGTCCTTAGAGTCTGGTCTTTGTATGTCTGTTGTTTTAAGCTTTTTAGTGGTTTTCTAGCTTATAATGTTAGCTTATTGTTAGTCTTAGGTGCTTTTAAGTTCTAGCTTTAAGTATGGTTTTAGCTTATTAGGTTTTTAGTTGCTTATTGAATCTAAAAAGCTTAAACAGTTTTAGCTTATGTTCTAATTTTTAAGAAAACCAATTCTGCTACTTTTCTTTATGCTTATTAAAGCTTATTGTTAAGGTCTGGTAAAAAGCCCCTTCATTAAAGTGGCTTATTTGTGCTTATATTTTAGCTTTTTAAAAGAAAATTTAAAAAAATAAAAATGTTTTTCAAAAAGAAAGGTCACAGGTTTCGAACCTGTGACCTCTCCTTTAGCACACACACGCCTCAACACCACACACACTTAACCAATTGCGCCCTTGGGACTTTTTCATTAAAGTCCCAACACATTTAATATTTAAGGTCTTTTTACAGTTTATGCTTATTCGGGCTTAATAGCTTATTTTCTGCTTATTTGTTCAGTAATTTTCCAGTTTTTTATTTTTCTTAGATTCTCCTTAGTTAGAAGTACTTTTCGTAAATTTTTCAGTTTTTTATAAATTAGTTTAATATTTTTAATAATATTTTTAGATTAAATCTGTTTTTAATTCATAAAAAATTAAATAAAAGTCAAAAAAATGCAATTCTTTTTTCTAAAATTATTTTTAGTCATTTAGGATTTATAAAAATCAAATTTTCATTTGTAGGGCTTAATTTTGATATACTTGCTTACTTAGTCGCGTTTTAGGATTCCCGTTATCGTTTTTAGCTCTAATTTTTAATTGTCTTAATTGTTACTTGCGTTTACATGTTTTTATGCGTTTTCATTAGTAGAATTAGAAACCAAATCAAGATCTTTAAAACCATTCAAATCACGCGATCACGAACTTAACCGATTCTCAATTCGCACCTCGTCGGGATACGACTCGGGAAAGTTTTGAATTTTACTTTGGATAAAAGTAATCTTCTAGAATCCTCACGGAATACTTATTACTATACTATTATTGATAATTGGTATTTTAGTTATATATATATATTATATATGCTATTATATTAGTAATCATACAACCTCCTCCTCCTCCCCTAAACCAAGTCCATCACTCTCTACACTATGACCCTCGTCATCTAAACCACGACTCTCAACTCCCATATCGAGGCCCTCATCCCTTGCAGCAAGACCCTCATTCCCTGCAGCAGGATCCTCATCCTCTGCAGTAGGACCCTCGTCCTCTGCATCCTCGCTCACACTGTCAGAATCCAAACTCTCCTCTATCTCTTCATCCTCCTCATCATCATCCTCCTCACTATCCTCTACTAACTCAGACGTACCCCGATAACGCTTCCGTGAAGGAAGGTCTGGCGGTGACGAAGACGGCGAACTCTCGTAAGAGGACCTAAACCTCTTACGGAACGCGGACTCAGACATAGCTGCCACCTCTGCCATACTGGCAGAGAGGCCCGATGACATCGCAGGTGGAACGCGCACAGCCATACGTGCGGTCCTGCGGAGAATGGGAACCAAAGTGGGTGGAGTACTCTCAGGTAGTGATGTGGGTGGTGCTACAGTGAGGGGTGACTCAGGTGTCTCAGTCTCAACAGGGTCCTCGAAAGGCTCGGACTCAGTGTCCGTCCCATCCAAATAAGCCTGCCTAATAGCCTCATAGGGATCCTCAGGAAGTGGTACGGGCACTCGGGAGCTCTGAGCTCCGTCAGCCTGGGTGGAAATCTCTGGGTCAACAAACACTGGGGTAGACATCCTGTGATAACACGATAAAAGGGTATAAGTATAAAATATTATTATCCAAATTATCAGCATCATTATGCTTACATATACAAATCATTATAGCGTTTGAAATTAGACGTTCGTAACCGTATATATACATATATATATCCTTATATATATATATTAAATATATCGGAAAGAATACGAACAATGAATAAACACCGACCAGGTTCGATACCGAACAGGCACAACTGGTCACCACATAAAACACATAATCCACAAAAGCATATTCTCAATTCACGTCGCTACCTGCGACTATCCACAAAATTTCTCAAGGCAACACGCACTACACTAAGGCAAGCATGGCCAACATCAATCAATCAATCAATCATCGCTATCCGCGAAATTTTTTACTTACACTCTCAAGGCATCGCACACTACTACTACTAAGGCAGCATGGCAATCCTAAAATCAACATGATCTCAATCTTAACACTCGCAAGTGTTCTCATCACTTTGCATCTTATCATTTTCAAGTGGTCGCATTACTCACACATCCCTTCCCTCCTCTAACATAACTTTAGAAAACTAACCCTATCATTTCATAGTCTTTCATGAATTAAGCTTAGTTGATCAAGCTATGCGTAATTTAGGAAAAATACCATGAACTGCTCGGGTTATTTGACTTTCGCCATGTTCGAGGTTTTACTAAAAATAGACTTCACTTTTTGGTTATAGTTGCGTTTTTTATTTTATTTTATAAAAACCGGCATTCTCTATAATCTTGGCTCTTGATACCAATCTGTCACACCCCGTCAGTGACGGAAACACGGGAATGCGACAATACCGTTCATCGCACAAGATACAAGATCATATACTTTACAATTTACAATAATGAAACTTGGGTTTACATGAATCTTTACAAGTTAAGACTTGACAAAATTAAATAATCAAAACCCATCTCGACCTAGTTCCCTTAGGTTACATCTTTGCTCTTCCAATACCATTCACATACCTTTGATTTGACACACTTGAAAATGATACTCGAAAACGTCAACAATAATGTTGGTGAGCTCGTAGGTTTGACCTTAAACCCAAAAGTTGTGCCAATATCTCAAACAGTGGACAATAATGCTATATGACAGTGAATATATGCCAAAAACCTTAGCATCACCGCTAATCAATAACCATATGTCACTCACGCACCTAAAGGTCCTACCAGCTGGAGCACTAAAATTAGGGCAGGACCACACACAAACCTGGATAGGCGTACCCATCCGCTCTAATAATCACACAAATACTGGGTAGGCGTATCCATCCGCTCCAAACAATCATGCAACACATAATATTGACATAGCAGTCATAAGCACATATCTTGTCCTAAAAACAAAATCACATTTCGCACAGATCAATTCAAGACATTTCAAAACACATTATTAATACTCGTACAATCTCAAGTAATGCAAAGCACAAACAATCTCTACGCAAGCGCACAACGATACCCGGCAACGACCTAATATATACTCACTTTATTAATACTCGTACAAAATTATCTTATTGTACAAGTGTTCGTCTTTACTTACCCAAATTCCTCATTTTCATCCCAAAATCCCATTTCAACTTCATATCATTCCAAACTCGTTATCTCATAACGTTATCTTATTACAAAAATCGTTATCTCATTACCAAAACCTTATCCCATTATCAAAACTTTCTCATATTATGGTTGTGTGGTAATTACGTAAAAACGACTCAAAAACACTTGGGCAAAGTGCGACATCAATACAATATAGCTCAAACACCTCAAATCGTTGAACGATACAATCGACCAAAATAACCGCCGCGGAAATTCCGAACGAAAAGAATGAGTAAAACTGCAAAGCCGAATATAAATACTAATCCCATTTCCAAATCGAACGATATTATTATAAATAATTATATATATATATAGATATAATATATATATATATATAGACTATAATATATAAAATATATAAAATAACCTAATAATTTAAATATATAATATTAAAATTTTATTCATTAATATTTTTGTCATATTATCGGGCTAACGGGGTAATTACAACGTCTCCTTATTTTAATACGTCCATCGACCAATAAATTTTTTACCTCGGCACACTTCTCTTTCCCTGAGAATCAACATTTATTTCTCAACTCAAATCAGACACACAACGACCAATAAAATATTAAATAATTAAAAAAGGTTTCGAGAGAAAATATTCTTTTGTCTCAGCAGTAAATTTTTAAGTAAAATAACTAAATTTATTTATTAAAAATCTTGAAAAATTTACCCCTTTTTAAGCGAAGTTTCTATGTATAAAATTTCTTTCGAAAATTCGGCATGACCCGTACATCAATATGACTTTTTTTTCCAAGGTTGTAAACCTTAATCCCAAACACTTTTCGCGCACGCGACCGAACATTTTCCACAAAAAACACTATACGAATAACCTTCAACAAACAGTTTTATCCAACCGTAACAAAATAATCTGATTACATTTGGCAAGTCCAACAAAATCCCCCTTAGTCCAACCAAATCTATAATCCTTATAAGTCCACATAATTCAGTTTTCTGGTTTATTAGGCCTTGTGACCCATTAAGGTCTTCAAATAATTAGCCCGATATCAAAACTTAGTCCATACCTCTTTACATAAATCCAAAATATAATTCAAAACCCAATGGACCTTAAGCTCATTAAGCCGTAACAACATAATCAAATTCATATCCTGCTCAATAAGCGAAACAATAAGCTATAAGCTTATAATATTTTTTATATATATAAACGCCGAAAGCCAAACAAGCCATATCCTCCCTTTGTAAATTAATTTAAATAGGCCCGATACTAAATAACCAAAGCTTTTAATATAAGCCGAAACCAAATAAGCCATACGCTTTTAATATAAGCCAAAAATAAAAGCTTAAAAATAAGCCGAGAACATAAGCTCAAAAATAAGCTGAAAACATAACCAAATCCAATAACCAAGTCCAATAATCAAACCCAATAACCAAATCCAAATACCTAATCAAATTAACCAAGTGCCCGACCACCTTGGTGTCCGGAGCCAAACGAACCAACAACCCTTATTGGGCCAAGCAATCCGAAAACAAAAATAACCACCAAATGAAGCTATAACCTAGCTTATTAATAAGCAAAACTTCAAATAATACCTGTTTAAGCATGTTCATAAAAGGAAAATTGACCGACAACAACTATTTGATTTCAAACTTAAAATCCCCTTTCTTTTCATCCTTTATAAGCCGAATCCACAAACTCCCCCGTTTATTCACATTTTACTTTCAAAAGATTGTTTTTAACGACGATCAACTTGGTACAACTAGTGTTTTAACCACCTTATTAAGCCATAAAATACAACTTTTAACAAAGTTTTAGAAACCTACAAGTTTTGGATGACCTTGGGGTTGGGTTTTGACTGCGAAGAACGAACGTCGTACACTTTATATAACCCGCATCTAATAACTATCAACCCACTATCTATTCTTAACCTGTGTTCTTGAGAAAATCTTTAAAATCTTTGTTTTCTTCTTCCTTGTGGTTCGTCCGATTCTAGAGAGAGAGGGAGAGATTTTTGTGTTTTTGATTTTCAAAATGAGATGCATGAAGCAATGGTTAAGGTAATGGTGGATATAAGAGTACTATGCAATACATGCTAGCTTAAAAATGAGCCAGATTTCTCCCTCTTATGAAGACTGTTACCCGATTATATCCTTTATACACAATCACGTTTCCCTAGACATATCAACAGCAATACAGACAAAAGCTGGTTTTCTAAGACCTAACGTGCACATCCATCACAAGAGACAACATCACTAAGATCTACATTCTAGGTTTCATACAATCATAAATAAACACAATGATAGGTTTAGCTGAGCATGTTAAGAATAAAGCAAGAACAATTAATCAAACAACACATAGACATATTGAATGATTAAGTAAACCTTACTTGATTAAAACATGAATTGGAAGAGTTATAATAGGGTTTTTAGGCCCTAAAATCGTCTCCCACGGCTCAAAACCCTCTTTTTATTATAAAGTTACACACTCAAAACCCTAAATTCGGGTTTGTATATATAAGAAAATTGACGCGACGGTGTCGCGTTTTAGCCGTGACGCCGTCCTAAAATGAATCTTCTAGATCTGCGTGTTAAGTCGGTGCGGGCCGACGTCGTCGTCAGATATGTGACGCCGACGCCGTGTATGAGATGCGACGCCGTCTCCAGGCTCTGTGAGCACAAATCTTCAAGAGTCTTGGTGTTGGTTCGTAATCTCGTCTGTTTCTTCTCCAAATAAGTCCAAGTCACGTGTAATTCATCCAAATGAGAAATACCTGAAAAGGAACGATTAAGTACCTATTTTGGGCATAAACACACGATATTGGGGGTTAAACGACCCCGAAAAAGTGTATAAATTGACACCTCATCACAAAGGTTCAAATACCTTTACCAAAGAGAACCAAACTTGGACCAAAAACTGTTGATTATGTTTATCTTAGTCCAACAAAGAATAGTGTTGCTTATAGGTTCTTGGTTTACAAATCCTGTGTAGAGGACATAAGCGACAATACAATTATAGAACCTGCTGAAGCAGAATTCTTTGAGAATATCTTTCCTTATAAGGATAAAGAGAAACAAATCTTAAATCCAAGGAAAAGAGTAATAGATAATCAGTTGTCTCAAGATAAAAAAAACAACAATTCTGAGGTTCTACAAGAAAATATTGAACCAAGAAGAAGTAAGCGTGCAAAAGTCACTAAAGACTTTGGAACTGATTATATGACGTATGTTGTTAATGAAGAACCACAAACATATAAGGCTACTATGGAATCATCAGAAGCACCTTATTGGAAAGAGGCTATTCAGAGTGAAATAGACTCAATTGTGCATAACAACACATGGAAATTGGTTGATCTGCCTTCAGGACATAAACCAATAGGCCATAAGTGGATCTTTAAAAAAAACTAAGACCTGATGGTACCATAGAGAAGTATAAGGCGTGTTTAGTAGCTAAAGGACATCGTCAAAATGAAGGTCAAGATTTCTTTGATACTTATTCACCAGTTACAAGGATAACCTCTATAAGAACACTAATTGCTCTAGCAACAATCCATAACCTGGTTATACATTAGATAGATGTAAAGACTGCTTTCTTAAATGGTGAATTAGATGAAGAAATCTATATGCAACAACCCGAGGGGTTTGTTGTCAAATGTCAAGAGCATAAGATTTGTAAATTGGTTAAATCTCTTTACGATCTTAAACAAGCTCCAAAGCAATGGCATGAAAAGTTTGATAACACTCTCTTATCAAAAGCCTTTCACATAAACGAATGTGATAAATGTGTTTATGTTAAACAATACAAAAATGCATTTGTCATTATTTGTTTATACGTAGATGATATGCTGATTATGGGAACAAATATGGATGTCATTAACCAAACCAAGAAAATGCTTCATTCTTCATTTGATGTGAAAGACATGGGAGAAGCTGATGTCATTCTTGGTATTAGAATTCAAAACAATTCCAATGGATACATCCTTACCCAATCTCATTACATTGAGAATACCCTTAAGAAATTTGGGCACTATGATGATAGACCAGTTGTAACTCCATTTGATCCTAAGGTCCAACTAAAGAAGAACAAAGGACAAAGTGTATCACAGTTACATTATACACAAGTTTTAGGAAGCTTGATGTATATAATGAATTGTACACGGCCAGATTTGGCATATAGTGTAAGTCGACTCAGACGATACTCACATAACCCTGGTAGAGATCATTGAGATGCACTAGTTAGAGTCCTTCAATATCTTAAGCATATAATGGCTTATGGGTTACATTACACTAAATATCCTCCAGTGTTAGAAGGATATTGTGATGCCAATTGGATTTCCATCTATAATGAAGGCAAGTCCACAAGTGGCTATGTATTTACACTTGGAGGGGTTGTTGTATCATGGAAATTATCTAAACAAACTGTGAATACCAGTTCAACTATGGAAGCAGAATTTGTAGCTTTAGACAAAGCTGCTAAAGAAGCTGAATGGCTTAGAAGCTTTCTAGAGGTATTCCTTTATGGCCAAAACCTGTGACTGCTGTGTGTATACATTATGATAGTATGGATACTCTTACTAGAGCAAAAAATCAAATCTATAACGGCAAGTCAAGACATATAAGACGTCACCACAATACGATAAAGGACTTGTTAAGAAATGGAATCATTTCCATTTACTACGTAAAGTCAAAGGAAAATATTGCTGATCATTTGACAAAAGGCCTTTGTAGAGAACAAGTCATATTTACATCGAGGGGCATGGGCTTAAAGCCAACACAATGAGTAACTACTCAGCGGAAACCTAACCTAGCAAAATTGGAGATCCCATGGTCTAGGTTCAATAGGAAAACTAGTTGAGTAAAACTCAAATAGTACTAACACATATGTATGCCCATTCCTAAGATGAATTTTTGTGTTTATTCGTTGATGATTAAGGGCTGAATTTTTAATTCTTAATAATGTTAATGGCTTCTACAGTGGAATGCTATGGGATATTCTTGATTGGCATTAGTTATACGAGATTGATGTGTGGTCACATCTTTGGGAACAAGATGGCTAAGTTTTCTAAAATTCTCATGAATAAGGATATGTTCACGACCGGAATGAACACAACGGTAAGAATCTGTTATTGCATAGATATGATATGTGTGATACTCATTGTCTCGATTTACTATACAACATGGTTAGTTAAAGACTAATGTTTACTACCCACAAAGTAGATCCGATAAGTACTCACTAGGAAATGTTCAAGTCCAAAAGACACTTTATTTGATGCATATCATATTACATTTGATGGAAATAGAATAATAAGTAACTTTAAATTATCTTATTTTCTATTCAATTGTGGGGTATTGTAGGTGTTTTAATAGAAAATGTAGGGTATTGTTGGAACATGTAAAATATTAATGGACATTAGCGACACTTTTTCTGTCACAAAACCGTTACTAATGAACCATTATATTGTACAGGACGTGTCTAATCGCTATGGTGGCTGTTATATCTGTTGAAAGGAATCATTGAGTGAACCATCGCGACTGTTTAAAGATATATCATTAGCGACGGTTTTTTCTGTCACTAGGTCGTCGCTAATTGCACCTTTTTGTGAACCAATGTGACCGTTTGAAGAGGCACGAGTTCCCCTATAAATAGGGACATCATTCCAACATTTTAATCATCAAAAAACACAGGAATACTCTCCAAATCCATCATAAAGCAATATTGGATTCGATAGATTCAAGTTTATCTTGAATTAATTGTTGTATCCTCAGAACAGTCAGACCAATTCGGGCGAAATTCTGTTTTAGGACACTGCTAATTGCAGGCCTCAATCACGTTATTGTAATCTTTCGATTTCTGTGTTATACACTTCGTATTACGATTTGTAACACTACAACAATATAAGCGTTTAGGGTCGACAATTTCGACCCAAAACTACAAAGTTTGTCGACCCAAAGCACTTAGGGTCGACAATTTCGACCCTAAGAAATCGATCCAAAATTCTCAACCCAAAAATCTTTGGGTCGACTCAACCCTTTGAAAGTTGGGTCGACAAGGGGGGACCACAACATTTCAACCAAAAAGTTTGACTAACCTGACACTCCTTTATTTCTTTGGGTCGACATTGTCGACCCTACTCTTTTTAACTTATTAAAATCATTTTAATATAAAAAAACACATAATTTTAAAAACTTAGGTTCGACATATACCTTGAGCAACTTTGGTCGACATTGTCGACCCTAAGCTTTTACAGAATATATCCCCAAATTATAGGGGTCGAACATTGCGACCCTAAGGATTTGATATTAGGGTCGACATGATGTTTCGACCCTACAGTGTTCCTGGGCAAAAGTACAAAACTGGACCATTCCATTTTCCAGATATTTTTCTGAATTCTTTTCGAAAAAATCTACATTCAACAAATCCATAATTCGGCACATCCACAATACATACAAATCCAAATCACTCAAATAGTCACAATACCACAAATTCCACAATACTATAATTACCCAAACGTTTACATACAATTCAACACATCCACTTTTACAATACTACAAACGTCACAATTCCATTCACAAATCTACGCCACGATAAAAAAAGCTAAATCCATTTCACAAACGTAACCAGTCTAAAAGTTATACACATATAAGATATTCTACATAAAAACGTCTACTCGTCCTCGTCCGAATAGTCATCATCACCACTCGTAAGTTGCTCGGCCTCCTCCTCCTCCTCTGATGAGGACTCGTTATTGTTTTTACGAGCCAAATCTTGAGCCAGTTGTTTACAGTTCCGCAAATCGTTCATATGGGGATTCATTTGAAGGATTAGCGGACGTTTCAGGCTTGAGAATTAGAACTAAGCGACACAATGAGTGAGTTGAGAACGGACGATAAACAGTTGGTGAAGTTATAATTTGTGACGGGAGGGCACAGGAAATGGGCCGGTATAGGGAGGTTGGAGTGGGCCGGTATAGGGAGGTTGGAGTGGCCGGTATAAGGAGGTTGGAGTGGTTGATTAAAGGGAAAGGGAGGTTGGAGTAAGTGAGCCCAATTAGGGGTGAGTTGGGGCATAGACCGTGGGGTGGGTACAAACTAAAATAGGAGGTAAATGGAACGAGCACTATTTGGTAGTTGTATATCATAAAAACACTGACCTAGGCGGCAATTATAGCGCCTCAGAATTTTGTTGCGCCACATTAGCCCGTTGGTCCGCTACATTAGCCTTTAAGAGAGCCAAATAAGCCCGTGCCTGCGCCTCCTCAGCTTGCTTCCTGTGTAACTCTTTCTCTTGCTCTTGTTGCCTGAACATCTGCGTGATCTGATCCCAAGTCCAATAATATCTCCCAAATGCACGATTTTGCGCGCCTTCAGAATTGAGCCAACCACCCTTAACTTCCTTGCCCATTCCCGACAAATTCTGGCGGTTGTCACTCGGAACGATTTCATCCAATATTTCTTGATCGGTCTTGAACGGGATGAGGCCGGCTTTAATATTATCTTTCATGGCCTTCATATCCAAATGTGAAAGAAAAAGAAAAAAAAGGTTAAAAACAAATAAAATAAATTATTAAAGCATGTAAAGAGTTAAATTACTTACATATCTCTGCTCGTTTTTCTGTGTTGAAAATGGCCAGTCCTTTCTTATTTGAGTCCCTTCCTCCACGTATTAATGAGGTCCCATGTCGTAATACCCTTTGTCGACTTTCTATACAATATCAAATAAATTAATAACGAGCTATAAATAAACAATATAAACACCTTTAAAATATCACAAAAATTATAAAGAGTCTTACATATTCATTCCTTCCTTGCGCGAATGATTTTTTTCCTTGATGGGTTATTATCGTGTTTTTTGCTCGGTTAGCGGCATTCTGCAAACTTCTCGACACCCGATCCGGTTGGGACCACCAGTCAACCAACTCATTCCAATCATCTTGGGTCTCCTCGCCCCATACTTTCGGTGCGGCGGCGATGATTCTTTTGCCGCGTCGGGCGACTATGTTTTGCATATGGTCACCCTGTTCTTTTCTTATTTTTCGCAAAGTAGCCTCAATTTAATTCCAGCCCCAAGCTTACCCTTTCCCACCAAATACATTTCTGCAACCACCCCTTTTGCTCCTGTTTATTTATACCAATTCCGCGAGGATGAAATAGCGCTAGCATATAAACATATGCATTTAAATTAACAAAAAATTTAAACATAACACGCATATCTAAACGTCGATAACAATAAGAATAGAAGTAAAATAAACAATTAATACCTCAAGTGTAGGATAAATATGCGCTTTATAGGCCTCTGGAATTTCTTCCCACTCGCAAGCAAGGGGAAGTGGCCGGACTGTTTCCCCCATAAGACTATTCAACATGCCTGAAAAATTGCCTAAAGGATGGAAGGTACCAAGATCCTCGTAATCAAAGCCAATCTTCAAAGGTTGTTCATTATTTTCTCTAAACGCCTTCCTTAAGGACCGATTTCCCGTCTCAAGACGTAGCATCGAACCTACAAAGATAAGTTATTGAGTCGTGAAAATTCAAGTAAAAGAAATTAAAAAGAATCAGTGTTATAAAAAAAATCATAATTTCTTACTTTGGCACTGGGCCGGTACGGGCCGTGTGGGCCGTCCTGGGTGGACTACCACCAGCATCCCCACTGTGTGATCCTAGGAGCTACACACGCATCTTTAAAATACAAAGTACAAGAACACACAATTTCGTGACCAATGTCATGCTAATACATAAATTCAATATGAAATATCACATTTTAACATTTAAAAAAAAAACAGCAAATTCCATTCAAATAAAAATTACACATTTAAACATATAAAAACAATTTCATTCAAAGAAAAATTACACATTCAAACTATAAAAACAATCCATTCAAAGAAAAATTAGACAATCTAAAGCATATAATAATTTGTTCATTCAACAACACTTAAGATCATTGTCATAGGTACCAGAATCATCACTAGATAAAACTTCTTCAACATTAGTACTAGGGTTCACTTCATCATCATCAGACACTTCAACATCATCGTCATCAAGGACATGTGCAACGACATCATCTTCATTATTAATAAAATCAGCATTGTCCCTCATTAGCGCATTAGCATTGTCTCATTCACTGGTGGCCTCCACTTCTGTCAATGTGCATTTATAACTCAAATTCCGTATGCTCCTAACAAGTCAAACAACAAGAGTGTAACATGGAGAACCTTTGCAAATAAACATATTCAAATAAATGATTTTTATTTTTTTATACCAAAAGGTCATTAACAAAATGATGAATCAAAAAGGTCATACTATATATGAACTGTTTTGTTTATCTAGTGCAACTATGGAAGGCAATCCTTATTAGCTGAGTCATTCGTGATTAGATATGGATTGACATTATCCATTGTCATGAGTTGTCATTACATATTGATTGTCTTTGTGATATGTATTATTAATTGTGATTGGTAGTTTCCTTGGATAGTCCAAGGTCTCATATGTATATAAAGATGCATTGCGATTGAATAAAGATCAATGGGGAATTCACCTTTCTAATATGGTATCGAGCTAGAAAGATCCTTAAAACACCCAATTTTTTTCACCTCATCACAATATGGATGTCCTCCGGTCATTGGCAACTCGTCGATGATTCGGAGGGATCCCAAACACATTTATTTATTTTCTGCTTTTTGTCTCTAAATAATCAGCTTGTATGAGCTTCATGTGTGTGTTGTGTGATGGTGTGTTGTTTTTATCTCAATATGTGTGCATGCTTCTCTTTGGTTAAGCTTATTACTAAAGTGCATCTCAATGATGAGATGGACGGTAATGTCTCGTATTATGTTGATATAGCCATCAATCATCAAACTTTGTCTATTAATCTTTGTTTTAACAGTAGAGATCCTTGTAGTTTTTGAAAATTGGTTGTTAATTTGTCGCTCCTACCTAAAGGCAAAGCAAGCCATGGCGTAAAAATAAACGTCACGCAAAGGAGGAAGCCGCAAGCAATAAGTCACTATGCCTCAAAATACAATTATGCTTCCGTTGAAACAAACAACAAAGAAGATGAAGAAACCATCAGAGATCATTGTATTTTTCAAAAATAGTTGGTCAAAAAAATTGCACACCTACTAAAGGCAAAGCAAGCCACGCAAATGAGGATGTCGCAAGGAGAAAAACAACTATGTTGGAGAATACAATTATTCTTTTGTCTCAACAAATAATAAAGAAGATGATAAAAGAAGAAGCGCTTTTCAACTTATGTTCCAGTTTGTCCGTCGAGAAGCCTCCCGTTCAAACTGCGAGGGAGTATTAGCTGAGTCATTCGTGATTAGATATGGATTGACATTATCCATTGTCATGAGTTGTCATTACATATTGATTGTCTTTGTGATATGTATTATTAATTGTGATTGGTAGTTTCCTTGGATAGTCCAAGGTCTCATATGTATATAAAGATGCATTGCGATTGAATAAAGATCAATGGGGAATTCACCTCATATATGAATGCGTATAACTGATTTACTATTTGAAAAAATTCGACAGTATTTCCTCTTAACTCCCCAAATATGTGCATTAAAGACATATTCGTAGGAGTGATGGGGAAACACTGTCGAATTCTCTCAAATAGTAAAACAGTTATACGCATTCATATCCTAAATGAGACAAAACATTCAAAAAGCAGTCCCAAACAGGGGACTTTCCGAAATTAATTTCTAATAAATTAATTTCGGACGGGTTTTCTATAGGTTGATTAACTTCGGACGGGGATTTTCCAAAATTAATCACTAAAATCCTAAAATCATTTACAAAAGACTAACAATCAAATATCATTCATATAACATAATAAGCATATGCATAATATTAATCACCAACATATATATTCGCATTATGATATTCACAATATCATTCACATGCGTACTAACTAAACGCCATTCAAAATAACAAACTAACCAATATTAAAACGCTTACTAACTAAACGTCATTCACAATATCATACTAACCAAATGCCATTCACAATATCATCCAACTAACCAAATTTCATTCACACGCATACTAACTAAACGCCATTCACAATATCATACTAACCAAATTCATACTATTAATAAAAACGCAAGCATCCAACTAATTTAATTACATACCTAGTTCACGGCCGAAAAAAAGGAAGAGAATAAAAGAGGAAGATAGAAAAATTGCCCGCCACTCGACTCGGCTGTCCCGGGGCTAACCAACACACAAACACAACAAAAAACAACCCAAATTAAACAACGAAATGCATATTATTACAATGATATAAAACAACATTATGAAGAAAAAAAATTATACTAAAACAACAAAAACCAACCCTACTGTGGTGGCTGCTGCTGCTACGGTGGTGGGTCACGGAGGTGGCTACTGCTGCTGCTGTGGTGGTACTGCTGCTGCTGTGGTGGTACTACTGCTGCCGGCGATGGTTGCTACTGTCGCGGCGGTGATGGTGGCTACCTGCTGCTGCTAAGGTGGTGGTTCCATCTAGTTCATCACAAACAAAAAAAACAAATTAACACAAAAAATTATAAAAAAACATACAAATTAGCACACAATAATTATAAAAAAACATCATACCTTCATAAATTAATTAAAGAAAAGTTAACAAAATCAAACTCGAATTGTGGTGGGTTTTAGGGGATTTGGAGGTGTTGGGTCGATTTGGGTTTTGGGATTTGGAGATATGTTTTTTTTTTGTTAAACACTTAGAAAAAAAAGAGATGGATATATCGGCTGAATTATGGAAAACGTTTAGGGTCGACATATCTTTGAATTTTTGGGTCGACATTGTCGACCCTAAACGTTTTATATAAAAAACATATTTACCTGCTACATAGTTTTGTTGTTTAGCGAGTTTTGGGTCGACAATGTCGACCCTAAACTTGTAGCGGGATAACAAAACTTTTTGGCGGGTTGTTTAATTTTGGTGAATTTTTTTGGTAAAATTTGGGGGGATTTTTAGGGTCGACAATGTCGACCCTAATTGTTTTTTATAAATTATAAATAAACAAGCAAAATTACCCGCGCGTTGCTGCGGAGCGTTAATTTTTCGCGTATTGTTGCGGGCCATTAATTTTTATTTTTTATTTTTTAATTTTGCGCGGGTTTATTTTTTCGGTCTCATGTTTAATAACTTGATTTTTTTGCAATATTGGGCTCGTTTTGTTTCTTAATTCGAAAATCTTTCTGTGGGTATTTTTTGGTCGGAATGACTCGATAGATATGTGTTATATATAAAAAAACATAAATAGTTAGAAGCCGAGGGTACGTTTTGTAATTATTTTTTTTCTATTTATATTAAACTTCAACATTTTTTATAAAATCGTGCGTATATCAGAAGCATTGCAATATTGGACTCGTTTTGTTCGCAATGCGAAGATCTTTACGCGGGTATTTTTTATCTGAATGAATAGGTAGATATATGTTATATATTTGATAAGTAAAGTTTTCGCGTGTTGTTGCGGGCCATTAATTTTTATTTTTTATTTTTTAATTTTGCGCGGGAGCCCAACTACCAGCCCAAGTTGGGAGCCCAAGTTGGGAGCCCAAGTTGGGAGCCCAAGTTGATACGACGACGTATCAAATGAGCTTTGATTATAAGTATAATGATTATTAAAATCAATATTAAAAATGATTAAAATCAATAAAAATGATTTAAATTAGTTATAAATTATTTAAATAAATTAAAAATGATTTAATGAAAATTAGACGGATGAATCGAGATGGTATCGTGACAACAATTAAATGGATGGGTCGATATGATATCGTTACACATGAAATGTTAAACGGATGAGTCGAGATGGTATCGTTACACATGAAATGTTAAACGGATAAGTCGAGATGGTACCGTTACACATGTAATGTTAAACGGATGAGTCAAGACGATATCGTTACACATGAGATATTAAACGGATGAGTCAAGATGATATCGTTACACATGAAATGTTAAACGGATGAGTCGAGATGGTACCGTTACCCGCCAAGTCTAGATAACTCAGCTCTTATCCTCACAAAATCGTACGCTTTAATGTTTGTACTTTACCATAAAAGCATATGTCATTAACTCTTATCCTCACAACCACTAACACATTACACACTCTTATCATCACAAACTAATGTATAGAACCAACCACTTATCCTCACTTTAACCACACAAACTCGGATGCAGCGATACAATCCTTTTAGGTGTACTTGTGGAAAAGGAGATATAATCTTAAGAACATCGTGTCAGCCTGATACCTTCGGTTTACAATATTATGCATGTCCTCGTTCAAAGGTAAAAATCATACGTTTCTTATTTATGTAATTATATAAATAATCTGGTTGTTAAAAATACATTTATTATGATTTTATTACTATGTAACAGCCAGGAACAAAAAATTATGGATGTGGATATTTTGATTGGAAAGACGCATTTGATGAACGGTTGATGGTAAGCTCTTCTTCAACATCTGAAGGTTCTTCGGGACCTTACAGATCTGAACAACCACAACCAAGTTATTCTCCGGGACCTTACAGATCAGCACAACCACAATCAAGTTATTCTTCAGGACCTCACAGATCTGTACAACCACAACCAAGTTATTCATCAGGACCTTGTAGATCTGAACCAATAGAGTGCTCAAACTGTAAGGTCAAAGATCTTACGATTAACAGGCTCGAATCAAGAAACAGGGCATTGAAGGCAAGACTAAGGATGTTGGAGGCAAGACTGGAAATGGAAAGGAATCCTGAGGACCACGCATGTCAGTCGGGTGCAATACTCAATGAGCTTTTAGATGACATGGAGGACCTTCATATGGAGTAGTAGTTGTTGTTGTTTAATGTGTTGTTGTTTAATGTATTGTTGTTTAATGTGTTGTTGTTTAATGTGTTGTTGTCGTTGTTGTTGTTTTCGTTGATGTAGTAGTGGTTCTTGTAGATGTTGTTGCGGTTTAGAGTATTCGAATGTATTTTACTTCATGTAATTCATATGCAATTTGGTTTGGAGTAATACGTGTTTGTATGTATCTTTCGGGTATTGTTTTACTGATTGCTCAGATATTCACATGAATCTTTAATGCATTTTAGAGTTTAACAAAGTAGTTTCTTTAGCGGAATCCATAATTGATGAATTATTTTAACTACAAAAATAGGGCAGGCAGGGGTGTTGGTTCGCATTTGTTAAAATATATATATTTTAACTACAAAAATATTTTTGATAAATAGTGAAATATTAGTTTTGTAAATAAAATAATTTATATATTTTTAAAATTAGTTTTTACACTAATATATAATTCTAAAACAAATAATTTTTAAAAATTAATTCATATATAAGTTTTTTTAAATAGATTTTTGGATTATAAATGCTATTTTTCTAAAGAGCTTGATGCTTCCAGTGGGTGGGTGATTATAAAGGACAAGACAGTTGATTCAGCTGCCCTATTTCACGACCTTTATAATGACATGGAGAATCTTGGTTTGGAGTAATTAGTACGCTTTAATGTAATTCGTACGCTTTAATGTTTGAACTTTAATAGATGAGTAATATAATCCGTATGCTTTAATGTTTGAACTTTAATCGATCTGTAATGAATTGTGCAGACAACTATTTACCCCACTAGAATATGCTTGGAAGATGCCATGGCCATTTGGTTAATTGTAGGGATGTACACTTCTGGAAACTTTATTATGGTTTAACACAGTTCGATTTATTCCCGCCAAAAACTTCCGACCGCCAATTACTCCCGCCAAAAACTTCCGCCAATTACTCCCGCCAAATACTCCCGCCAAAAACTCCTGCCAAAAACTCCCGCCAAAAACTCCCGCCAATTAGTCCCTCCAAAATCTCTTTCATACCATAAAAGCAGATACTCTCACAATCACAAACATATCACACACTCTTACCACGAAAAAATGGTGATGATGGTGCCACATGAAGCTTTTGCGTGTCGGTGTGAAAGAGGAGATGTAATTCTCCGACAAGCGTATACAACTGAGAATTACGGTAAACTATACTATGCATGTCCAAAATCAAAGGTGATCAATCAAATGTTTTTTATATGTGTAATAAATATATATTATGGTTAGTTGTTTTATGAACTGATTTCTTTACTATTTAACAGCCTCCGAAACATTTTGGATGTGGATTTTTTTTATGGAAAGAGGACCGACTTCGTGACTTAATGAGTTCTCCTGGAGCTCCATCTGCAGGACCTTCAACACCTTCAAGGTATTCTTCAGTACCTTCAACACCTCCAAGCTATTCTTCGGGACCTTCAACACCTCAAATCTATTCTCCCGGATCTTCAAGAAACGCAGAGTGCTCAAACTGCAAGCAATTGCGTGGAAGGATAAGTGTACTCAAGGCAACAATGGAGATGCATATGCATCCGGAACAACACACACTCAATTCGGCTGCACTACTTCACGAAGTTCTCAATGAAATGGAAAAACTTGATTTGGAGTAGTTTGTCATTTGCAATGTAATTCGTATGTTTTATTGTATGTCAAGACTTTGTTTAATCGATCTGTAATGTAATTCGTACGCTTTACTTAATTACATTTTACCGTCGCATGTTCTTCTTTTTCTAGTAGTGTTTGTTAAAATATATATAAGGTTTTTTTAAATAGATTTTTTGACTATAATTGGTAATTTATACCATTTCTGAATTTATAAAAAGCATTTTAAATTTTTGTATAAAAAATTCTCTTTTTAAAAAGAAATTTAGGGTCGACATTGTCGACCCTAATATTTTAGCGAGCTATATTAAATACTGGCGGGCTCTAAATAGGATTAAATTTTGGTAAAAAAACTTAAGGTTGACATTGTCGACCCTAATTTTTTTTATAAATTGTTATATATATTTATATATAATTTTAAATGCATTTTATATATTAGAAAATATATAAAGTCATGGAAAAATATTAGGGTCGACATTGTCTACCCTAAGTGTGTGAATGTTTAACTAACCAGTTTTGTTGAATAAATGTGGTCCCCATGCCTCAGTTATGGTCGACATTGTCGACCCTAATATTTCCTCGACCCAAAACGCTTATTTTGTTGTAGTGTATCCAGCTAAACCTACGAATTAACGGACTTTTGATCGAGTTCTAGGGGCTTCCTAATTCATAACAGCTTCAATCTTGCCCGGGTCTACATGAATGCCATCACCGTTAATCACATGCCCAAGGAATTACATTTCTTCCAACCAGAATTCGCAGTTAGAAAACTTTGCGTACAGCTTATCCTTCTTTATCATTTCTAAGATTAACCCTAGATGCGCTTCATGTTCCTCCTTTGTCTTTGTGTAGATTGATATGTCATCGATGAATATGATAACAAACTTACATACCCATTTCATCAAGTCCATGAATACCGCTGGTGCATTCGTCAAACCAAAGGGCATTAATGTGAACTCAAAATGTCCATATCGAGTTCCAAATGCTGCCTTTGGAATATCATCCTCGTGCACTCTTAGCTGATGGAATCCGGACCGAAGGTCTATCTTAGAGAAATATTGTGATCCTTGCAGTTGATCGAATAAGTCGTCTATTCTAGGGAGGGGATAACGATTCTTAATGGTCAACTTATTCAACTCTCTATAGTCGATACACATCCTAAAAGAACCGTTCTTCTTCTTGACGAATAATACCGGTGCTCCCTATGGCGATGAACTTGGTCAAATAAAACCCTTGTCATGGTGTTCTCTGAGTTGAATCAACAACTCCTCCATTTCAGTGGGCGCCAAGTGATAGGGAGACTTCGGGACCGGCTTTGCTCAAGGGGTTAAGTCGATGCAAAATTTAATTTCTCGGGAAGGGGGTAATCCTGATAGGTCGTCAGGAAATACCTCGGAGAAGTTTCTAACTATGACAATATCTTTTAGTTTCTGCCCTTGTGCTTTCGCACTCATGAGATGCTTCACCTTCTCTTCTGGCCGTTCTCCTAAGATTCTAAGCATTTCGCCGTGTGATAGTGGAAGAGGAAGAAGCCTAAAACCATCTCCCAATAACAATAATAATAATTCCAAAGAGGGTGACAATTATTATTATTATCGCAAGTCTTTAGCAGCATCAGCGGATCTTCTTCTTCATTGTCTACCGGGACAGGGAAGAGGCGATTTTCAAAAAATTTGAGATGCCCAAAAGACGTGGAATCGAAGTAGGAGGACAATATTGTATTACGGTCGCCAGTACCATGGAGATCAAGATCTAGGAGGATGCAACTCAGAGAGGAAGAGAAGGAGGAAATCCAATCAAAATCTCTCCACGAAGATGTTTGTGTCCGTAAAACAATGTATCCATAAAGCTCACCAGCCCCTCCACCTCCTCCCCCTCCTCCACCACCACCTCCACTACCACCTCATCGCCTAGTACTTCTAAACAATAACAAAATTAAGATGAATACTAGTACTAGGTATGCCCCTCACAATCAAGATTCTCAAAATAAGGCAAGACAGGGTGGCAGGCTGGTAGAAGACGTAAATCCAACACATAAATATCATCGTTCTCTATCACAGGACAAAGAAATTAAAAGCTTTATTCTAACACGAGGAGGAAGTAAAAAGAATAACAAGATGGATGATGAAGCTGATGATGATGACGATGATGACACACAGACATAAAGTTCTATGGAGTACCCAAAAAAGCAACAAGGACAAGCTTCAGCGTCCACTCGCATAAAAGATTCAAATCAAAGCAGCAGCGGCAGCAGCGAGGACGAGGAGGATGATGATGATGAGCTTCAAGAACTTGCTTCAACAAAGAATAACGAAGCTATGAATGAAGAAGAAATGATGTCGGGGAGTGATCACAATGTGGACAAGAAAGCTGATGAATTCATAGCAAAATTCAGAGAGCAGACTAGACATCAGAGAACAACAACAACAACTATTACTCAAGCTAAAACTAAAACCGGACCTACCACCTGGTAACTATATATACGTATAATCCACTTCATTTCTACCTACAATGAGGATAGCTTGAATTT
>BQNB010020148.1:0-35277 GCA_026074375.1 Tanacetum coccineum | reverse complement strand
GATAGATTATAATCAGCAAATAAGGATGCTTTATGCGGATGCTTTAATTGTGACAGAATTAACGTGTCTAAGTCTTAGGATGATGTAATGTCTAAGTCTTAAGAATGATATGCCACCTCGAGAGAAGAAATCATTACACTAAATAAATAAACCAATGTTCTAATCGGATTAATAATGGTTAATACAGTTTTCTTATATAAGGCTCGACCTCTCTTTTATCTTCTCTTAATTATCTTGCATGGGTTAAAGCGTCTTGAATTGATTGTAGTCACCGACCAACCTGTGCCAGTCTCTCGGGCTGAAACCCCCTTTTTACCTGTTAGAATTAGGATTAGAACTAACATAGGATTAGCATAGGTTTGACTTAGATTAGATTTAACATAGATTAGATAACCAAAATATAAATAAATTGAGAGATTTAACCTCGCTTCAAGTGTTCGACACCCTACTTACCACGAATCTACCACCGACCGGGTACACTGCCCGTTAAAGTGGCGTTTTTGGTTAAGTCGGTGATGTGCTGTCGTGTAGGGTCAATTATTTGATTATCAAGTTTTATATTTATATTTAGCCGACAAACCCGAGCAGTGTACCCGGTCAAGATGGAGTTCGTGGTAAGTAGGGTGTCGAACACTAAGAGTAGAAATTTAATCCTATATTCTATCAGTATTTTAATTAGTCTATTTACTGGTTAAACCTATGCTATGTACGTTGTCTAATGAAATTGAGGATTCAGCCTAAGAGACTGACACAGGTTTGGTGGAAACAAATACCAATTCAATACACAATAAACACAAAAGATGAAGATTAGAAGATAGAAAAGCAGTACAAGCCAAATGATAGAAAACTGTATTAGCCATATTAAATCCGGTTCAATGCTGGTTTGTTTGTTTTAGTGCAATGATTTACTTATCTCGAAGTGGCATATCAGGTTTTTGGCGCCGTTGTCGGGGAATGAAATAATTAAACCTTATTCTTATCAGTATTTCTAACCATTAATTAATTTAGTTTAGTGTAATCTAATTATTTAAATTATGTGTGTATTTATTCGCATTGTGTGCTTTAATTCCCGCATTTAATTGTTTTAAATAGTATTCTGTTCTGACTGACCACCTGATACGCCGTATCCACCAGTTGGATACGACGTATCACACCTTCTGATCAGGACAGCGTATTGAGTTTTACTGTCTAAATGGCGTATCTGTTTCAAGACAATATGGCGTATTCGGTAAGCTCAATACGGCGTACTGATATTTAACAGACCCATATGGCATATTTAAATTAATTAAATACGACGTATTCTTCATCTGATACAGTAACAGTAGTAATCTTACTTTCGATTTCCTGTCTTATGTGTTCCCTTTCCCAAGGGCACATCCTATTGATTATTTGTGCTAAATTGCAGGAAACCGTTAACGAAGAAACTCACATTGCAGAACCAAACAACTACATCACTGCTACCCGAAAGAATTTCGTCTCTAATAACAACGAGGGAAGAATGGTCGAGAAATGCATCGTCGAAATACAAGGGCAATTCTTAGAAAAGATACGTAATGATGCTTTTAATGGAAACAAAGGGGAAACGCATACGAACACGTCAATAAATTTCTCGATGTTGTTGGGCCAATCAAAATTAACAGGTTGTCTCAAGACCGATTTCGGCTTAGTATTTTCCTTGTTTCACTAACTGGAGTTGCATACGTAATGGGCTCGATCACTACTTGGGGCATCATGATCAAAAAGTTCATTTAAAAATTTCACCATCTTTCTCACCACAATGATGATGAAGATATTGAGGAAGAAGAAGTCCCAAATGAAACTAATAATGCTCCCGAAATCTTCATGATAGAGGGAAATCTATTTGACTTCGAGACACCCTTGTGCGAGGCGTTCAACGAATTCAATTGCCTTTTGAAAATTGACATTGATCTATTCACTTATGATATTCAAGACCTCAATACTTATAATGAATATGAACAAGGGTTGAATAATGATGAGGCAAAGGGTACTGATGAACCGCGGTCAGAAAATGAGGTACCATACCAGCTATGTGATCATATATGCGAACCCCTACCGCTTTAAGAATGGAAGAACTAAATGGCCCACATGTACATCTAACATTGATGGTTTCTGTAATGGTGGGGAATTACCAGGAATGGTTAGAGTGGGAAGTATGACTTATTTTCAAGAGCATGAGTGGTATGATGAACTAGCTGATGGGAAGCTAAAGGATGAAACCATAGCACTTAAGTCTAAAATAGAAGGATCTTGGGGAGACGTGACTCCCGGGGTGTTAAAGTTCTGCAAATGGTTAAAGAGCTGCTTTGAAAACTTCCACGAGATAGAATATGAAGTACTGGTAAAACTACAAGAGTGGTAGTGGAAAGTGAATGCTCACGAGATCGCTCTATTTACTCGTATGAAAAATTTTGGACGAGGATCATCCTGAAGGATAGTATAGAGAAACAGGGCCAGGATTCGACCAACGAAATAATGGAAATTCTTCGTATCCTGATCAGAGACCAAGCCTGGAAGAATCACTGACCAAATTCATGGCAGAATCAGCTAAAAGGCATGAAGAAAACTCGAACATAATCAAGGAGATCCGAGCTTCTACCGATGCAGCCATAAGAAACCAAGGAGCTTTGATTAAGACCATGGAAATACAAGTCGGACATATGGGCAAAGTCTTGTAAGAGAGAGGGTTTGGAAGCCTGCCCAGCTCCGGAGACAAACCCTCAAGACCAAGTTAAATCGACCACAACTGCTAAAGCTGATTTCTTTGAGATACACCGTATCAGGCATGAGCCATACGCCGTATCGGGCACACAACACAGAAGCCTATTTTCTGAAGCAGTCCCTTTTCTAAGACGACTACAAAACTTCGCTTATATGATTGGAGAAGGCACAGATTGAAGATTTTGGATACTTATGATCACTCCTTGCCTTAAAAAGAAAAAGACCCAGGGAGCTTTACTTTACCTTGTTTTATTCATAATATTTGTTTTGATAAAGCTCTTGTTGACCTGGAAGCAAGTGTGGCGTTATGCCATTCTCTACCTACACCAACCTTGGTCTAGGAATTTTATCTCACACTAGGTTGACCATCGAACTGGCTGACCGAACCATAAACAACCAAGGGGTATTGCCAAAATATAGTGCTAGTGAGGATATGCAAATTTATTTTTCCTATAGACTTTATCATCTTGGACATACTCGAGGATAATGATGTCCCTTTAATCCTCGGACAACCATTCTTGTCAACTGCCCATTCCAAGATCGATGTCTTCAAAAGGAAGATTACTTTAAGGTCAGGGAAGAAAAACTTGTTTTTTAAATTGTTAAGCTCACTAGCATAATCAAAAGGGTCTTTGTAATAAAAAGTCTTGATTCGAAAACAAACTTTATCGGAGAGGGTGATGAATCATTCGACCCAATTTATGGTAGCTACATAGAACTAAATGATTTGGATACACCTTCAGAAACTAAAACGGATCGAGATGATTTTGTACCTATTTTTGTTAAAACCGACTCTTATAAGATGGAATTTTCTTGTGTAATCGGGTATAAGTATGTTATCACTGACCTCCTCCCTTCCTTGCCCATTAACCTAATGTCTAAAAGTTTTTACTATTCCATATTTAGGGATAAGGATGAAGGGAAGAGTCATGCCAAGACTTTGATCGATATACCAGTTTTCGTTGGAAGTTTTTCTATTATTTCAGGTTTTCATCAAACTGCAAAGTCAGGAGATTCGAGATGATGAAATACTCATTCAATGATGACGAGGAGTACATTACCATAAAAGAATTTGAATACCTTAACCATTCAAAGGATAGCCTTGGTGCTTATCAAGAACTTTTACGTCTCATTGACGATGGATGGGTCGTAATGACACCTGACGATGAATGAAGAAAAGGTAAAGGTCAAACTTAAAGACCAGCTGAAACAAAAGTGCTTCCCTGGAGACAACCCGGTCATTTTAATTGTTTGTCGCATTTAATTATTTGAATTTTAATTTTTTGCACGAATCTGTCTTCCCAGACATTACATACGGCGTATGCATGTCTGGCCGTTATCAGTTTTAAAACTTAATTATTTAATTTCTAGTAATTTAATTGTTTCTACAGGATCAATACGGCGTATCCTAGGGTTTGGGATACGGCGTATTGATCCTTGTATAGTTGTGTGTTTAATTGTTTTCTTGTACCATTGTAGCAAGATAGAATTTACACTTGTCTTCTAATCTTTTACAGGACCTTGCTGAAACTATGATATGGTATATGCTAAAAAAGACATGTGTTGAACTTATCCGGGCATGCTGAAGCCTTAGTCAACACACTTTTTGCTCAAGGACTCATCTTGGAGAATTATCACGAGCAAAACATCAGGGAGTTTTTTGTTCTAATTATATTCTTCCTTATTATTCATTAGAGCTTAAACGCAATAATACACTATTAATATTGTTTTCTATAATAATTGTATGTGTTGCAATTATTACACTTATGGGTGTATAACAACGTAACCCACTATTTATAATGACTTGTATTCACTCTGTCTATGATGACTTGTATTCACACTATTTACCATAAACCTCTGAATTTTACTTAACCATTTTGTTGATCTTTTTAGCATGTTTATCTCATGTATTTGAGCAACTTATGGCATGGAGTGGCACGGACTTGAAGATGGCTAAACTGTTATCATTCAACTTTATGTTTTCCTGTAGATTTTGGGACCTCTGTTTGTAAAACTCTGATGAATAAAATGAATGATAACATCTTTTTCCAAAACGTCTCTTTATGAGTCATTTTCTATGATTATGACTGTTGTACTATGAAGTAATATCCTAGATTAACTTCCGCTGCTATATTTATCAAAATGGGGGTGTTACATGTAACCCTTGATTACTCTTATTTTTAGAGTAAAATCCCCTAGAATAACCTGCTGAGCCATTCCTTTCTTTTTCTACACCATCTTATAAGTTTTGTTACACCTTTGCACCTTAGCCTACCGTGTGGATCAAGCCTATTTTTATCAATGTTGCTAGTTGCTTTCGTGTAAAGTTTTGTATTTCCTTTGTCAAAGTGAAATTTTTCTATCTCTGTAATGGTTGGGAAGTTGCACAATGCAATGGGAAAAATATGTAGCTCATAAGTTTCGCTACTTTTGTGATTATGAATCATGTCTGAAGAAGAAACGTTACAAGAAAAAGATTATCTGGAAGAATTATGATAGTGAAGACGGTGGAATTAAACCGAGGTTTATGATGTATTATTTAAAAAAAAGAGAAGGAAGAAAAATAATCGGTTCAAAAGAAGTTTATACCGAAGGAATCACTTGGAAGGATCGATTATTCGTTGATACGTTACAAAAATCAACGATGTAAAGTCTTGTAAAAAGTGGCCGATATCACCACTTATGTAAAAGTATGTAAAGAGCGGGATGTAAGGGAAGTTGACCGCTATGGGAACGCCAACTTAGGTTGTCTTTGTCATTTCTGTGATCGAGGTGTCTGTCTATATGTTTGAGTCTTTGTCATGGAACGGTCGGGAGAAAGTTACTAGCAACCGTACCTTATTTGTTGGCTTAATCTATTTGTTTTGTGAATTTTGTTTAACACCTATTTTACTTCCCTTTCCTAGCAACTAACCTTAATGTCTACTCGAACGAGGACTTGTTCGAGCATACATGTCTATTCCGTCATTAAGGCCATGTATGCATGTATCAGCTGCCTTGTTGGATGATGAATTTCGGTGAAAGTTAGAAGCTCCTTACCCTATATCGTTCTTCATCCTAACCGCTGGTTAAACACGAACGAGGATGTGTTCGGATTGTATATGTCTATTCCATCGTTACGGCCGTGTATGTACGATACAGCTGCCTTGTTGGTGTGGTACTTATGGTGAAAGACTGTTGAATGATCAACCCTAAGACTTCTTAACCCAATTTATCTTTTGAACTTGTTCTTCCTCAGCTTTAGCTGTGGAGATGTGTATCCTTGCCAGGCCTATGATACGAAGCTAATCACGACCAAGCAATTGAGCGTACTACTTAAATGTTGCACCCTAGATTAATTGAGTGATCTGAGTGTTTTCATTTCCATATTTCGTGAGGAGCTCGGTTATGTACAGGTGATTAGGACAAAACGATGCTTAAACGGAAAAACCTTAACTTTGGTTGGGACACATTTTCATAAACTAAAACTTTTTCTAAAGTTTACTTGAGGACAAGTAGGATTCAAGTGGGGGGGATATTTGATGACATCAAATAACGTCACTTTATTGTATTATTTATCCCATCTGTTTTCACTTTTATTTATTTATTGCATTATTTGGTACTTAATTGCTTTAAAGTTGATAAATGCAGTAATTCAAGAGTGTTTTGTGAAGACAAGCTAAAAGGCGCATAATTTGGAGCCAAAATGAAGATATTTGAAGATTGCTGAAATTTCACCAATACGTAATATCCAACTAACGAGATACGGCGTATTTGTGCCAAGACTTCACAAGAAAACGTGTTTGACCAATTCCCAATATGGCGTATCCATGCTGTCTACATACCTCGTATCCATGAAGATAACTATTCGAAGATACAGTAAATCAAGTAAATTGGGAATGATATCACTGATTGATTTAAACGTAGCACGCGCTCCAAGGAATCCAACCCAATACGCCGTATCGACCTTGCCAGATACGACGTATCGAGTCTTTTTCAGACACTGTAAATAGAAGACTCAAAAATGAGTTTTCAGTGTGCAATATCATATTCCTTATACCATACTCATTAAAGACGAATTTTAGAAGAGAAGATCAGCCACCAAGGTCAAGCATTGATCACGACTCATATAAGCACATCGTGTAATATTTTTAACACCTCTTGATCGTTCGATTTAAGTTGTTTGACATTACGCTTTGTAAAATTACAAGGGTTGATGTGGCTAATACCCTCGAGTAGTTAGCCATCCTTAACGAAGTTTAATGTTTGGTTTGTTTTAAAATCGATTTCTTAATTTAATCGTGAAATGATTGTATTAAATTATGTGTTTATCACCTCATACTTGTGTAATGTGTTTGAAAATGCGACCGGCTCAGTTCAACTAGATCGAGTAGAAACTCGGACCAAGTAATCTAGATACCGAGATAGCTCTCCATATTGTGTTTCATAAACTGGACCAATAGGATCACAAATAACATTATGTCTTTGTCTTTAAATTATGAGCCTAGTTGTACCGGTAGGTGACCCGTTTATGTTTCAGCAATCATGCTCTTAATTGATTGATAAAGATTGGAATAGTGTACTACCATTATATAAAACACCGTCAAACAATAAGTGGGTAAAGTCCTATTGGGCTAGGGTTTTAACAGGATCACCACTACTTTAATTCTCTAAGATAGATTATAATTAAACTAAAGGATGCTTTATGCGGATGCGTTAATTGTGACAGGATTAATCGTGTCTAGGTCTTAGGATGATGTCCCGCCTAAGTCTTAAGAATGATATGCCGCTTCGGGATAAGTAAATCATTGCACTAAAACAAACAAACTAGCATTGAACCTGATTTAATATGGCTAATACAGTTTTCTATTATTTGGCTTGTACTGCTTTTCTATCTTCTAATCTTCTTCTTTTGTGTTTATTTTCTATTGAATTGATATTTGTTTCCACCAAACCTGTGCTTGTATCTTAGGCTGAAAACCCCTATATCATTAGACAACGTACATAGCATAGGTTTAACCAGTAAATAGACTAATTAAAATATTGATAGAATATAGGATTAATGTTCCACTCTTAGTGTTCGACACCCTACTTACCGCGAACTCCATCTTGACCGGGTATACTGCTAATTTAAGTGTTGTCTTAGGTTTGTCGGCTAAATATAAATTTAAAACTTGATAATCAAATAATTGACCCTACACAACAGCACATCAATTACGTTAAAAATTTAATGGTATTTATATAAATATATATAATACTAGCTACGTAACCCGCCTGACGGGCGGGTTCGCTTTTGGAATTTGTTTTGATAAGAGGTGCGTGTGTGTGTGTGTTTGGCCTAATTATTCCAATTGTGGAGTTCAATTGGTACGTATCCAATAAACATTGTCTCAAAAAACCAAATTTGTATCAAATATGGTGACTCGCAGAAGTGGTGTAGATATCTAAACCACAAGTAAAAAATTAATTCACCAAAAATAATGTTAAGATATATATCTTATTAAAATATATTAAATAAAAGTTATTATGATTGTAGTGTGGTTAATATTAAGAAGAAACTAATATGTACATTGCTATAACATATGACTTGATGCCAAATCCTAAGCTGATGTACCCATGTTAGGTTACATCTCGTATTTGTGTCTTCAAGATAACCATCTAGGCTACCATTACAGCCATACTCATTAACAATAATACATTGATATAAAAACATACCTTCATCTTTTCTCAATCAGATTCTTCATCACACTTAGCTTCTACGTCATAATATTAAAAAAATTGATGATATATATACATATATATAATTTTCATTAATACAAAATAGCTAAGAAGTTACAAAACAAAAAATTGAATACATGGATATAAAAACATACCTTCATCTTCTCTGAATCATATTGTACATCACCATTAGCTTATGTGTGTCCTGTCTCATTCATATATATGGGAGCCATCAATCCAACAATAGCTTGATCTTGAGTGCCTAGTCAAGCATGTGCATACCTAAAAAAAGATTGAACCATAATTGCAATCAGTGTTGCAAAAATCGGCCTAGGCGGCCGATTAGGCGGAATCGGTCATTAAACGCCTTAATTTTTACTAATCGGCCTAAAAAATCGGTTAAAAATGGTCAAAAATCAGATTAATCGGTCAAAATAAAAAAAAATGGGAAAAATCGGATCACTTGAAATATTTGAAGTTTTGAACTTTGAAATACCATGTTATCTTATACATATTATATCTAAAATTATAATTTTGTATATAAAAAATCCAATCCGATTAATCCCCGCATAACCGATTAATCGCTAGGCACTACCCGACCGCTCCGGGAGCGCCTAGCGATTTTTGCAACCTTGATTGCAATTAGGTTTGAAGAAGAAGATACATACCTTTTTTTTACGTGCTTCATTAGGATCTTCATTATAATCTTCAAACTGCTACTAATTCTGCAAAATTATGAATGATATTAGGGTTTGTGGTGATGAAGACAATGTAAGATTTAATGAATATTGCATATATATATGATATATATACGTTTCTTTTGAGATGAGAAGATATAAGTGAGAAAGATATATATAAAATCTTTTCTAAATTTATCTCAAAAGATCCATGTCGACATGTGTATAAATATGGAGTACATTCATAAATTTAGAGTATATCTTCACTATATATAGACTTAATTACATATAAAATATACAATAGGCTTTTGTAAAAAAAAGATCGAACCATAATTGCAATTAGCTTTGGAGAAGAAGATACATACATTTTTTACGTGGTTCATTAGGATCTTCATTGCGATCTTCAAACTACTAATGATTCTGCAAAATTATGAGTGATATTAGGGTTTGTGGTGATGAAGACAATGTAGCATTTGAATGAATATTGCATATATATTATATATATACGTTTCTTTTGAGATGAGAAGATATAAGTGAGAAAGATATATATAAAATCTTTTCTAAATTTATCTCAAAAGATCCATGTCGACATGTGTATAATTATGGAGTACATTCATAAATTTAGAGTATATCTTCACTATATATAGACTTAATTACATATAAAATATACAATAGACTTTTGTAAAAAAAGATCGAACCATAATTGCAATTAGGTTTGGAGAAGAAGATACATAGCTTTTTTACGTGGTTCATTAGGATCTTCATTACGATCTTCAAACTGCTACTGATTCTGCAAAATATGAATGATATTAGGGTTTGTAGTGATGAAGACAATGTAGGATTTGAATGAATATTGCATATATATGATATATATACGTTTCTTTTGAGATGAGAAGATATAAGTGAAAAAGATATATATATAATCTTTTCTAAATTTATCTTAAAAGATCCGTGTCGACATGTGTATAATTATGGAGTACATTCATAAATTTAGAGTATATCTTCACTATATATAGACTTAATTACAGATAAAATATACAATAGACTTTTGAATGTTGTATATTTATGATATTTTCGATATTTAGAGTCTAACTTGTTTAAAAATACATAAAATAAATATTAATAGATTAGGATATGTATGAACTCATTTATGAATACAGTAGGATATTTTCTATAGATATCCACTTTGATATTATTTTCGACAAAAGTGTATATTTCAAGTTTTATGTCATCTTTTTTTCACGATTTTTGATATTGTTACACTGAAATTTTACTACTGTGATATTATTTCACCTTTTTTTGTACTTTTTTGCCACGTTTAGTGTGTGGTATGTTTTTCTCACTTATGTTTGAACTGTGTCGACAAAATAATGTATCCTGTTTTTGTTTTCACATTTGTATTTTGACTTTTCTCTCTATTGAAATGTTGCCTGTGAAGAGATGCTATCGTTATGATTATTTTGTGTGATTTTATCTGTGTATAATCATATATGATGTTAATGTAGAAAATCATAATTATGGTAGTGTATATGGCATATTTGATATTAGTGCTATGCTCATATATGATATTTAATTTTAGTGTTAAATCATATTGATATTAGTGCCTATTATCATATATGATTTTTAATGAAATTTTAACAACAATGGATAAAAGTATTAACGAGGAGGAGAACAACGTGAAAAACGGGTAAAATAAGTATAAAAAAAAAACTTTTTTTTGTCTCATAAAATACGTGAAATAGAATTTAAGAGAAAAAATAAAAAAATTAAATATAAAATAAAGTAACTGTTTTAAAATGTTTATATTTAAAAAAGAAAAAATAGAAAAAAAAAAACATAAAAAAAAGGTGAAAAATCCTGAACAGAAGAATAAAATTCGAGAAGAAGTAACTGTGGAAAAAAAAAGATGAAAATGACAGTGAAAAAAAATATAAATTCTTTTTTGTTGATCGAAAGTTTATCAAATGTGAGATATCTATTGAAAGATAATTTAATGCTCGTGTTGATAGAGTATTTTTTTTTTTACTTAACGATTAACGGTTTTAAGAGAGAACTTTAATTTTTAAAAGTTATATGTAGTTGTGTGAATAATATAAATGCTTTTAATCATCAACATTGATTTTCTTTTTAGAATGGATGAGTTGTGGATGACTTAGTCCCCTTGTATTCAAAACCTTTTTTTGGTATGCCAATATAGACTCTCCGTCTACTTTATGTAATTATTTTTTAGGACTATATTTATTATTGATTTTATAGGTTTGAAAACAGTCAAAATTGTCGAACTTTTATAGTAAATTTTTAGTTATATCTTCCACTATATTTCATATACATATATTTATATACTTACATATATTTGTATAACTAGTTTCATGACCCGCCCGACGGGCGGGTTTGCTTCATAATATTAATTGATAATAATAACATATGACACATGAATTAAGAATACTCAAATGGTATATGATATATGAAAGTTTGTAGCAAAAACAAAATAAAATAAACCTCATACATTCAAAGCGTATATACAACTTCTTTGTAAACAGCGTTGGTAGTGCAGCTTGTATAGTTTCCGTCTATGTTGCATCACACAACCTTTAATCTTTTCTTGTTTTTCACTCTTAAAATGGCCACAATGGGAAAAAACTGGAACCTATAACATGTATCATAAGAAATCACAAACAACCCCTAAAAGTAGTTATTCTAATAAACAATCTTAAAGAGCCCCTATATACAGTGTAATAACAAATCACAAACATCCCCGAAATAAGTTAATCTAATCACCAATCTCAAACAACCCTATAAGCACTAATTTTGTGGTTAACCTAACCTTTGATTCATTCTTAGATATTGTCCTTTGAACATTCACATTTTTTTATTCATGCACTCATAAAAATACCAAATGGGTCAAATAAAAACTTTAGTATGGGTTACTTAAGCCACAAATGAGGATTTCTTAGACTTATGAGTGTGCAAAGTTACCACTTTCAATCCATGGGATTTAGGAAAGAAGAAAGGTTAAAGTATGACATCACAAACTATTGAAATATTTAGTGAGTGGAATTATAGATTTCATAACTTACACGCGTCAAAGAAGGAATACAAATAATCATTCAATAAATTTGTGTGTTTTATTGTGGATTTTTAGACATCATTGTTAATAAAAGGAAATGCAACCTGGACCTAATTCTAATGTGCAAACAGCAAGCTTAATGATGAATGCATAGTCTTTGATACCTAGTGGTTCTCTGTTTCTCGAGGCGAAAAGAGATCGACAACAAAGTTTGTTCGAAAAAGAAAATGTAGAAATAAACGGAAGACTAACCTGTGACAGTTTCATACGTGGATTCCGGCTTAATTTGGCTCCTTTCCTTGCACCTGCATGCAAACTAACGCATGAAGGCACATGATTAAAAAGAGAAGTTATTTATGCATCTTATGTAAACCCAAATATACGGAGCATCAATTTACAGGAATTATTAGTAACGATTGGAATGGCCCACAAATACTTTCTATCATATAATTATGACTTCTTTTATTATATTGCGTTAATTTACATGGTTCTGAGCATTGGGAAAACTTCAAAACCTTTGAACGGTTATATTTTTAGCTATGTTATAGTAATAAAAAAAAACAACCATTCTGTAGGTTTAAAGAGAAAAATATATAATAAAAAAGTAATTGCCTTATTGCATGTTTGTAACATCACAATCACAATAAAGAGTATAAAAAAGGGTTTCTTATAAGAAGTGATAACCAAATTAATGACCGAGATACTCCAAATGATCACATACCCGATGATCCATAAGCGCAAATGAGTCCATAATTATTGCACTGTTTTTAAAATTACATCTGATTTTCGTCTCATAGAATCTCAAGGTTCCCTTGTTCAATGGACTCCATGGTCATGTAGAAAAGACACCACTCTTCAATGAGTTCAACCTTAAGGTAGGAGCAGCCTATGATTTTAGCATCACTGACATTCTTCGCGTTGTCCTTGTTAACATATTAATATAAAATTTGTTTACATGTAAAACGATTAATGGCAGAAATATAATGAATAGCTAAAAGCAGGTAGAATGTAACCATACCATCTGATTGGAATGGTTGAAGACCTCAACAACAAAAGCACCAATAAAACTAACGAAATCATCATCCTTTTTCAAGTGGGTTTTTAATTTTTTTCATCAATGGGATTGGGTAATCCTGCAAGTGTAGTCTGCAACACACACGAAATATGTATTAAATATATCGTCAAAAGGTTGAAGTATGCATTGTCTTTTATATAGGTAGAGATGTATCATAATATGGGTGAAGCATCGAGTGAGCCACTTTTTGATCACGTTGAAGACCCATGATATATAACATGTTCAACCAAAAGCCAAAACTTTCTCGTAACTGATATTATCAGGTTAATATAGCTTCATAAAATTGTTTAGTATTTGTTGGAAAAAATCATATTGTAGTGTAAAACAATGAAGTTGTGACCTCCTTATATGGAATTATTAAGCATTGGAACAATCATATGAAAATGTAAACCATATAGTTTCCCTAGCAACTAAAGTTTTCAAAAGGTTTGAATACATATAAATCAAGTTTAAAGATTAGCTTACACAAAAATAACAAATTTATAGTTGGAGAGAAAAATATAGCTCTTGATTATGTATTCAGATCACATATAATCCAAACATAGAAAATCTCCTTTAAGGATAGTACCTTCTAATATGTGCTTTATGGTGGACACCAAACTTGACTCAAGACAATAACAAAAGTTGATTCACGTTTCTTGACTCCCATGCAAAAGAAAACATCATAGTTTGCTTCTTTTTAATGCAATTTGGGAATACCATTAAGTATATACAATTAAGAAATTAGAAAAGAAACATGAAGAAGTAAACTTGTGGCAGTTTACCTTCAATGTGCCATGGGACTCTGCATCATATCGTGCACAATGGAGAATATCAAACACTCTTGCAGAAAAAGGAAGCCCATGTGTACCCATGACTGCTGATAGAGCAAGTATCCCTCTCTCTCAAAGTGGTCATATAATAGGGATACGCGTTTTATTGAGTTTATTTCAACAGTAACAGCCTGTATACGGCGAATGACTGTATGCGGCGAATTACTGAGATGACACAAAGAAATTTCCCTTCTCCATCTATATATTTGAATTTATTAGCATTTGTATTATTTTCCGGTCTAAATGGATCATATATCTGTATTTCTTGGAAATTAGAAAGACCGGCCCAGTAACTAATAAACTTTTCCAAATGTGTATTATCCCTTAGTTTCATTGATAGAATAGTGTATCAATATGTTGATGACATCTATATATTGATTGATGGCATATTAAATCCTGGTGATTTCTGAACTCAAGGTAGCTTATTAGGTAATACAAATTTGTGAGCTTTAAACTCATGACTATTACTTTATCTCACAGAGAGCCCAACAGCTTGATGAAGCTGGTTGGGCCATTCTGATATTTATTTGGAAAATTTATGATATATTTCAAATCAATTTTTCCAAGCCTTCAGGATCTTCAAGCTAACTTACAAAAACAAACCTTTAATAGTACTAATGTAACACCCCCTAGGTTAACTATGGTAATACATATTTTGTTACTATTAAAATCACTTTAGTCATAAACATCACACTCGAAAAGGTACCCTTCAAAACTTGCCAGACCACATCCAACGTCCAATATTACACGGGTTCTTTTTCCAGATTCAATAGCTTGTAATTACTAAAAATAAAATTAGGTAATGTATCCAAACGGGTTGCGCTAAGTTGGATTGACCTCAAACTGTTTTTGTGAAAAACTTATAGGAAATTCTTTCATTAACAATGTAGTAAATTAAATACGGTTGCAAAAAATTTAAATTCCAATTCTAATAGCAGGAGTATGGGCAGCTTTCAAACCATATAACTTGTTTACTCGTCATCCTTTATAAGTAAAGATCAAAATCAAAGAGGCTAACCTTTTGAATACGATCGATATAGTGAAGAGCGCCAACTGATTTCCAACTCCAGGAAAACTCCAACATTTGAGGGGTCTAACCTCTTGCGGATATCTTGACTCATTATAAGAGCAGGGTACTATTTATGAAGTACCTAGACGCACAAACGTGTTTGTTGGTGTGTAAATACAAAAACATGGTAAGAAATATCAAGTTTTTAAGACAACATTAAGCTAACTTGATTACGTACATCATCAAATTGAACTTGCATAGCTCAGTCACTTGTCTTCTTCTGAAAATCCTTTTGCCATGAACTTGCATAGCTCAGTCATAGCTCAATATATGATATCCTTTTAACTGGATACAATAGTGATTCAAATGCTTGCAACTCATCAAATATTAGAAAATGAAAACTTACTTGACAAAGTTCATCAATAAATTTTCTTAACAAAGTCATATTTATATGATACTTACCACTCTGTTGTTAATGTTGCTATTAAACAAACACACCAACTGATATTAACATGAGTAAAGTTAAAAAATATTAATGATACCAAACCATAATTCTATAGAATGTACTTCTCATTTGCACCAAATGAAATAAATTTGACAACATAACCAAAATTCTACCTTATAAGCTTTTCTTTAAGTCATTTCATCGAACACTTGTAAAATTTTCATCAAACTAGTGATAACTGAAGTCAAACATAAAAACAACATACCTTTAGTTAACTAAAGGGTATGCAGAGCAAATCTTTAGGCTGCATGTTATCTGCAATTACAAACATAATTGACATGAAAGAAAAATCGTACAACATGCACTAACTCTTAAAAGACAACCAAGATTAAATAAACCCTATTTCATTAACATACACAAAATATTTGTCAAATGGTAGAAACACAACCTGTTTATTCAATAAATCAAATTGAAATACACAATACAAGTTATAGATAAAGAGTAGGGTTTCGAAATCTTCATTAGTATAATTGGGGATGCATAAAAGGGTTTAATGGGTCAAAGGATTGAAAGTCGTCGAAAGTCATTTTATAAATTAAAACAATAAGCAACTTATCCAAACACTCAAAACTGCTTATGTGCTAAACAATTACTTAAATAAGCAATCCCATAATGATATGAAACATTTACTATGGCAAAAGCGCAATAATCAGATAATTATCAAAACAACCATATAAAAAAGATCTTAAAACAACTTTTGGGTAAGAGGAGGTGAAGTGTTGACAAATATCTGTGTTCTCTTCCAACCGAACCCTATGCACTGCTTTTGCAAATTAAGAATTCACAAAAATATATAGAATCATAAACAACAACAAAAAAGAAACATATCTTGGAACAAAAAAATCATGTATCGTGGCTTTGGAATAGAATTTTTTGAACGAAGATTGAAAAGAGATACAGTTACAATCAAAATCACAACTTGGAATCATGAAAAAAAATAGGTTGATTTGTGTGTGTGGTGAGTGTTTTTGAGGCGGTGTATTCCAAATCATCTGTAATTTGCTGAATATTTTTGAAAATCATATATCTAAACATGGTATAGATACATTCAATTTGAATTTGAATTAAGGAATACGTTTTATTATTTGGGGATTTTGAATATGGAAAGGGGAGTCTGTTTTGATTGAATTAGGAAATGCCTATATAAACGGAGAGTCAGATACTAAAGCATGACATAATTGTTTTTGATTCATACATCACAACAACTGGTGTGGCATAGTGGTTGAAGTGTAGCTTCTTTAATGCCATGATCAGGGTTCAAATCTGGCAAGTGGTAAATTTTTAAACAATTTTCGGAAAAAAATCATGAATATGGACGAAAATGCCCTTTGACGTGGCATTGTTGTTCCCAAAAGTGTGCCATGTAGGTGTCATGTCATATATATCATGTCTAGTCACATATGCCAAGTCATATCCTTGCTGCTATATATAAGTAAAGATAACACTTTATAAAAACATTATTTTTAAATTAATAAAAATAAAAGTCAAATACCAGTGTGGCAGACAATCAGATATAAACGGTTAAAAATAGTTTGTTACTTATTTTGCCCCGTAGCGATAGTCCAACTCAAACTCACAAAAAAAAGTTTGACAACTTAAGTGAATAAAATTTGGTGTTTATGATTGCAGAGTCTTTTTTGGAATGATTTTTTTTTGGAGTGTTGATGTGGTAAAAATGTAAAACTGATGTGACGGTGTTATGGTGTTATGATACCTTAGCCTCTAAGAGAGCTAGGTAAGCTGACAGCGAATAACGTGTTATACGTCTGTCACCTCAGCGTCACCTCATCATTCTCTCAATAACTAAAGAGAAATGTTACACCCACAAAAAGCTTACAAAATTATTTTCACATAATGATTTGTCAAGTAAATATGAAAGGTAAAAAGAGAAATCATAAAAAAATACCATACACTTACAAATACCCATACACTTAAAAAAAACATAGAATGGCATATGCAATTGGGATGACATTGGTACTAATGAGTAATGGCGTGCCAATGATGCGCTAGCCGGATACCACTATGGAAGACGTACATTGCTAATATTAATTTTGAATAACGGCGAATAACGTTTCTTTTATCCAGCTCTTTAAAATCATTATAAAACAAGAAGTTGATAACATCCTTTATATTTAATTTTGTACACTCTAGTATAACAACTCGAATAAGCACTATATAGTAAATTGTATGACTATTAATGCACAGATTATAATATGGAAATAAAAAAAATTGCAAATCATTGGCCTTTAAACAATGGCTCACCCGTAATATTTAATTTTAGGTCTACTGTATTTTTTTAATGGTTGATAAATGTTCGTGTGCACCTTTTGAAACGTGTGATTAATAATAGAAACAACTTTGACTATGATGATATGTAAGATCGCAGCTATCAACTCACTTTCAGATTGTGATCTTTCTACTAATTCACTACTGTATAATTTTCTTTTGTTGCGCTTTTACGATCCTTGTCAATCAACAACTCTATCAACAACGACAAACGATAGGGGATATAAACAAGTAGAATGCAGACACATTTATACCAATACGTTTAAGTAAACTCGAAAGTAAAGAGACTCCTTCCGGATATACCTGAAAGTTAAGAGAATGCTTTCAGATAAACCCCTCTGACTTACCTTCATGTAAGGTAAACACTCTGATAATATTAGATCGTTGACATTTTTTCTTGTATAAGCAAAATTATCAATCGAGTTACTTTCATGTAAGGTAAATACTTTAGAGCATATATTAACCTATTATGCATTAGGCGTGCTGACGACACCGTATTGTATCTAATGAGGTCGTTTTGTGTTATTACATGTCGTTTTGGTGGTTGTTGGGCCATTTTGATTATTGGGCTGTAATTGTGGGTGAGTATCATGGCTTACTAGAGAAGCCAACATACGTGTCTATTTAGAGAGCTACGTGTCTAAATCTTAATTACTCTCTTAAATCCACAAAGGATCAAAACACATGCAAATCTCATCTATATCTCCAAATATATTCGGGTTAAATTTGAGGCAGCGGTGAATGTTTAGTGGTTTCGATGGTCCAACTCTGACGATCCGATTGTTTGACATACGGTATTTCAATTTCGTTTATTAATTGTATCTATTATCTTTTATATATCTTTTATATAATAAAAGAATTACATCATTTCGGAGTTTTGTATGAGATTAAATGTTATGTATAAAAAAAATTGGACCAATAAGAATGCTTGATTTTGTCACGTAGGCAAAATCGTGCGATCTGATTGGTCAATAAAAAGTCAAAATTGAATCAATTTGGTCAAAATTGAAAAAATTTGATGAAAAATCTGATGGAGAAAAAACACATAAAAATATATGTGTCAAATTTATGAAAACAAATACTTGAAAAAAGATGAGATAATTAATAAAAATTATTGGTTTAATTTTAAATAAATTATATGGAGTTAAAAGTGTAAATTCATAAATTTACAATTTTTATTATAACTTTAACAAATAAACAAATAACTCCTTAAACTTTATACCTCTAGACTTCATATTTTAAAATACAACTAACGTAAATAATTTCTTACTTCCAAACAAAGATTTAATATTATCTAATCACAACCTAAATACACACGAAGACTTTTTGGTGGATTTTTCATTGTCGGTCTGAAATCATGTTTTACACCCAAATAGAAAACCAACAAAGCACATAAATTATCGCAAATAAAGATTTACCTATTATCAAATTATCGTAAATAGAGAGGCACATACCCAACAGTAAAAATACCAGTCTTCTAAAGTGGAGGTCAATAGTTCGAATATAACGAGGAGAAAATTAATCCCCTTGTGGCCTCGAAGGTTCACTTGAGCCGACTCCGAGCTACCTAAAAGGGTAGTTTCGCTGGGATTAGTTGGCTCACAATATCGAGTCATAAAACAGGTAAATCAAAAGAAAAAAATTACTAATTATCCTCAAGTTCATATACTACGTAATATATAAAAGATTTAATGAATCTATTCTCTTCATATGATTTCGATAATACTCTATAACATAACTTATAAAACATAAAAAATATAAAATTATGCATATATTTAAAAAAAATGTTTAAGTCTTGTGCGTGCACGGGCATTAAAACTAGTTTAATTTGTGGATATGTGCGTTTGTTTATTTAGATAAGTTACTTTATAGATGCAAAATTGTGGTAAGAGAGTGATACCCATGAGATATTTAGTGGCAAAGTAAACGTGTATAAGATGATTCTTGCATGTCGTCTTATTTTTTAGATGAGTTCCGATTCGATGTTAAAAGGAATGCAATTTGACATTTTTTTTCTTTATTAGTTTCTAAGGCTATCCAAATATCCAATTGTCGTATCATGTATAGCCTAAATGGGATTGTTGTTGCATGACTACTAATGTATGTATATGTATGTTGACGTTTTGTTTTTTGCTTTTTTTGTAAAAATAGATTATGACTTTTTAGGTTAGATGATTTTACTTTGTTTTTAGTTTTTGTGTATTTGTAAGAACGGATTGTATACATTGTAGTCAAAATACACAGTTTGTGCCTTTCATAGTAGTCGAATAATGTATGTTGTATGTGCGTATTGTTGTTATGTTAATGTGTTAATATTAGATATCCCTTTTGTAGACCAGACATCGTACGTTTGGAGATTATAGGGATTTGTTGAAGTTGTTAAGGGCTATGAAGAACGTATCGTGAGTGCAGGTAAGCTCTTTGGTATTTATATTGTTTACATTAATTTAATGTATATGCTATGTTGATGTGTGCGACATTTCTTTTATGATCTGTCTCATTTATGAAAAACTATTATTTGTTGGTGTTTGTTTAAGCTTTGTTATATCTTTTTGGGTTTGATATGCCGTCATGCGTGCTGAGTTTATACAATTTTTATAATCTGCGCTATCTTTTTAAGCCTTATATGTGGTGTCGAGCGCTTAATTTGTGTTTATTAAAGCTTTGTGATATCTTTTTGGGTCTAATATGTCGTCAAGTGTGCTGAGTTTATACAGTTTGTATAATATGTGCTATCTTTTAAAGCCTTATGTATGGTTCTAAGTGCTGATTGTATATGGTGTGAATAAGGTGTCGTCATAAGTTATGTCTAAAAGCGAAATGCATCACGAAACTGGCATGTAATGTGATGAGATACACTCTTTCGGGGTCATTTAACCCTTATAATCATGCAAATATGTCGATTTATTTCCCTAAATATCTTCTTTTATTGTTTTAGGTACTTGGGAAGAATTTGGAAGAAATACACGTGACTTGGGCTCGATTTGGAGAAGAAACAAAAGAAAAAAGACAAGTTTCAGCTTCGTGACCACCTTTCTAATACCTTCAGTGAATGTGCCAACAAAGTGCAAAAATAAATACAATTATGACGACTCAGGTTTCCTCGACGGCCTAGTTGACGGCGTTAGCCCGTCCAAGTGACGCCGTCAGGAATCGTGGTGACGACGTCAAGATGAGGCAGTGGAGATAAAACCTAAAGATCGACGGCAAGGTGACGACGTCATAGATATTTTACTATGTATATTTTCTCATTGTTTTCATTATTCCGTGTGGAACTTTGGAGAGTCATTGGGAGCTGAACCCTAGACTATTTTTAGGGAATTTTATGTCCATGGAACATCATATACTCACATGTAACACTGAGTTGAGTTCTATTATCATTAATCATTCAATTATGGTTCATTCTTATTGTTTGATTATGTGTTCTTCTTTGTTTATTGTTAACATGTTAGGCTAAATCATTTGGTGTTTGCTTAGGGTTGCATGAAACCTAGTTATAATATTTGATACATTGTTTCTTGCTAGTGGTGTGCATGTTAGGTAGTTGAACACTAGTTAAACACCCTACCTTAGCTAGACGTCAACTAAAACATGACTAGTTAATGAATCCTACGTCTTAGGTTGTTAACTAGGTGAGTATATATTGTGTGTAATTTAACTATTAGGTAGGTAGACATCCGATAGGTGTAGCCTACTTAGGTGATTACATAGACGCATGACTGACCAACCTACAACCAAATTAGGAATACTTCACATTACACTAGCAAGGGAGTGACAACGCGATAGATTAGATAGAGTGACTAGGTAGTAGTGCATCTTAAGTGAACACGTTTGTTTACATATACGAGTTCCCACCACTTTTATAATTCTGCATAATTAGGAGTAGCTTTAGATTAGTTAAAACCCCCTCTCTTAAACATATTGATTTTACTTTCTTTCTAATAACTATAAAAATACAAAAATACTCTTCACTTGACCCTTAGACTTAAGTGACATACATTTCGAGTCTACCTCAGTATTCCACTAGAGAACGATCACCCCCACTGAGTGTTGCCTATACTACACTACAACCATTAGGTACTCTACCTAGGAGGGTTGTAAAACTTCGGTGTTGCAACCCGCCGCATCATAATGATTAAAACGTCTATCAAAACATCCAATGGATGGTAGAAAACTGTATACGATTGTATTTTTTGTTTCTTGATTGTATGCAAAAAAATTATTGTGTTTTTATTCGAAAGCTTATTAAGGTTCTGGTCTTATATCTAAGTTTATGTTTTTAGCTTGTCATTCATGTTGTTAAAGATGGAATTTTGTGCACTTCGAAGGTAAAACATTTTATTACGCAAATTGGTTGTACTACATATGCGGATTTTATTTTTAATGGTAATAGGTGACGTTGTCTAAGTTAATACAATTGGCTATAGACGTTGCTTGATATCTCACCATACATACATTGTTTTTAGGTTTTTTTCCTCCTTTGGGTGTCATGCATTCGTGTTTTTGTGGTCGAGATACAAGTCTGATTGCTATCTAATTAAATAGTTGCCTTTTACTGCAACTGCCTTGCACTTGGTATTCGCAACCTTTCTTCGTCATATATAAAGCTGATAAGTTATGATAAGCCATTATTATCATTTCTAATGGAATATTTATCTGGTATTTGGAGCCACAAACAATTCATGTGTTTGATTTGCCTGGCGCTTCTATTTTTCCGTCTCTGATTTCAAGTAGTCAAGAAGAAAATGCTTCGACGCCGTTCTTTTCTTCAGCCACACATCCAGAAATATACTAACAACATAGAGTCTCATTTGTGGTCATGAGTGTTGATTTTTGATGCGAACAATTGTAAACGCAAAAGTTTTACAATCCTCCTAGGCAGAGTACCTAATCGTTGTAGTATAGTATAGGCAAGACTCGGGGGATTGATCGTTCTCTAGGGGAATGGTGAGGTAGGTTTGAATTGTATGTTTACTAAGATTTAAAGGTTGAGAAAAGAGTATTTTTGTATTTTTATATTTTTTTAGAAAGCAAGTAAAATCAATATGTTAAGAGATGTGGTTTTAAACTAATCTAAACTAAACTAAATCTAATTATGCATGAAAAGTAAAAGTAAACTCGTATAGGTAAACAAACGTGCTCACTTAATCATGCACTACTCCCTAGTTGATTCCTCTAATCTGTTTCCATGTCACCCTCGTTAGTGTAAGGTATAAGTATTCCCCTAATTAATTTGCGGATCGGTCAGAAACGCACCTACGTGATCACCTAAGCAGGCAACTCCTAAAAATGCTCTTCCTACCCAATAGTTAAACCACGCGCATTAAATACTTAATTAGTTATCTTCCCAAACGTGAAGGTTTCATCTAATTCTAATCACGTTTCATTAGACGTCTATGCTAATGTAATATCTAATAGCTAGTTTTCTAACGCCTAACGTGCACACCACTAACAAGAAAAAGCAAAGTCGGGGGTATTTAACTTACAAAGTAAAACTAACTTATGGCACAATCGGATCAACCTTGTAATAAAAGCACAAAAATCATATATAAGCACCTCACATAAGTGTTTGGATTCTCTCATTCTCTCAGGTGTATAATGAATTATAACAATATAGGAAACGGGAAAATTAACACTCACTATCTGGCATAGCATATAGATTACCATAAGCTTGATAAAGAATCAAACCTCCACTACTTTGGCGTAAGCACCTAAGAAATACTATCAAAGAGGTCTTTACAAGGGTTGTAACGTTAGGTGTAGGGTATGGAAAACACGGTAAGCGATAATGGGGGATATTTTTACTGGTGACAAGTTAATCATTCACAAAATTACATGTATAAAGGCGTTGCTAAGCCAAGACTCGAAAAAACTCTAACAATCGTACAAAACTCTACATCAAACTCTTTCTTTTGTTATCTTGACTCTTTCTTGACTTAAACATTAGCAGGATGGCAGTCCGTATATTCTATCATTTTTTTTCTTTTTCATTTGTTTCTAATTTTTTTCTTTTTTATATGTTAGAAATACGAAAAAGTCTATGTCACTCCTAAAATGTATCTCATAGCTCGTAGTTAATATTTGGAACTTAAGTAAGCTAACCGGGCCAAGCCCATGGAAAGCCCATGGCTTGGCCGGCCATGTATACGTATATAAACCCCTCTCCATGCCCTGGAGAGGGTGTTGGTCATTTTATTAATCTAATAGTTTCTCTTTTGTTTCTCTCTCTAGAAGTGTCCAACCACTCTTTCTCTCTCTAAGATTTCTTGCTTTAATTGTGTATGTGATTAGATAACTAGTATTCAACAATTGGTATCAGTCGCCATGAGGTGATTTAGAGTGTTTTGTGTGCGTTTTTGATCTCAAAAGGGTGCGTTTTTGGTTATTGTACACGAACAAAAAAGTGGCCAAATTTTTGGTGTTAAAAACCATAAAGTTTGTGTTTTTATGTTAAGAGTATCTTAGTAATACGTAGTTGTACAAAAAAATCAAGAAAAAACGTCAATAAGTGTGGTTTTGAGTGATTTAAAAAGTTGGTTTTCCTGATTTTATGAATGCACCGATTTAGCCACTTTGAATCTACCGATTTTGCCACTGTCAGTGTTAACCGATTTTGCCAATCTTGAGTCTATCGATTTTGCCATTTTTAGGTTAACCGATTTTGACACTCTATAGTGAACCAATTTTCACACTTTAAGGTGAACCGATTTCGACACTTTAAAGTGAACCGATTTTGACACTTTAAGGTGAACCGATTTTGACATTTTAAGGTGAACCGATTTAGACACTTTAAGGTGAACCGATTTTGACACTTTAAGGTGAACCGATTTAGACAATTTAGGTGAACCGATTTAGACATCTTGTGGTAACCGATTTATCCATTTTGTTCTAGCCGATTTAGACACAATTCATTATTAACCGATTTATCCACTTTTCTAAAACAAGAATACTTATTTCACGGTTTCTTTGTTGATTTATAAAATCCCGCAAAAAAATTTAATTATTTTCTCGGTTTAATCAAGTTTTGTAAAATCCCGTGCAATACTTATTCTCAATCACGTTCATCAAACAACACTTTAACACAAATACCTCTAATCACTGAACGATCAAGATCTTATCTTTTCACATTTCACACATCGAACTCCAATGGAATCTTCCAATTCAAATTCATAAGAGAGAGAGCTGCAACGGATGCAACTGGTTGTAAAACAAGTTCACTCCATATGCATGACATGGTTTAAACAGCTCGAGATACATCTTAGTGATCTCTATCACAACAATTTATCTCATGATGTTGATGCATTTAAACCTACATTTCGCGCATTCTTCGGTGAAGAGCATCAGAATTTCAGATTGAAGATGTTCTATAATTTGGATCAGTTAAGGCTACAATTTGAAAGAGAGAATCTTCATGAGGTTAATGCAAATAATTGTCTTGAAGTACTCCGAACACAGTTCAAAGAGTTTTTTGCCTCACAAGGGGTAAATTCTTCGGATCATCTACATCAATGTTGGCAACAAGATTTTGAAGATTACACGTATTGCGAACCTGAAACCAACATACGTGATTTACTCAAGAACCTGGACATACTGGAAGATTTCATTGATAAAAGTGTAATTACATACAGTGAATTATGGATGAAAGAAAATGAAGTTAATGCACTAAAGGAGACTAAAAAACCGTTGAATGAAGCAATACCTCATGAACATGAGATTGAGAAAAGTTTCAAGTTGCAGTCAAAAGATGTTCAGATCAATCCGGTTCAAGTAGTGGGTGCCAATTTGGTTGTCACGGAAAGCAGTGGGATTGAGTCTAAAAATAACAGCTCAGAGAATGCACTCAGCAAATCAGTGAATGAAACTCAGATGCAGATGCAAGAGGGAAAGGTTGATATGGGTAAAGCATTGGATGTTAGGTTGGTTGTTACAGAAAGCAGCGAGACAAAGTCAGACAAGCAGCAAATCAGGGAATTATATCCCACATGATGTGAATGCAGAAATCAGACCAGTAAATGACCAAGAGCCATTTGCTGAGGTATAATTTACTGCTCAACATAATGTACTTGCTAATGACCAACATCATACTAGGCAATCAAAACCCATTTATGACACATATCTGTTGGAAAAGGTTGATAGTAATACCACTCCTGATTCAATAAATATGAGTAATAGGGGAGGAGAGATTGACCAGAATGCTGAAAAATGTCAAGTTACAAGTCCTTTACTTGATCCATTAACTCAACCTAACACAAGTGAACAATCATACCAATCTCTCGAGTCTGAAAATATTTCTCTTAAAAAGACCGTTGTCGAATTTCAAAAAGATTTTTCAAGAATGGAAGCACATTGTGTTAATCTGGAACTTAAATATCAAAATCAAGCTTTAAAATTCAGGCAACATGGTCAAAATTTGAATGAAACAAGTAATAAAGCCAAGATTAAAAAGGAAATAGAGGTACTTGAAACAATCAATATCGAATTGGAACATAGTGTGGCTAAATTACTTGCAGAGAATGAGAAGTTGCATAAGGAAAATGAGCATTTGAAACAGACTTACAAAGATCTTTACGATTCGATCAAAAAGACACGAGTTCAGACAAAAGACCATAATGACTCACTGATTTCTCAAATAAATAGTAAGACTGTTGAAAATGCTGATTTAAAAGCTCAGATTCAGGAAAAGGTTTTTACGAATGTAGCATTAAAAAAAGTTAAAAGGAAATAACGTGGATACTAAGTTTGCAAAACCATCAATCTCGGGGAAACCTGTTTTACAACCACCCATAAACCAATCGGTTGTTAGACAATCAAATGCGTTTAAAACTGAACGACCTAACTTTTCAAAACCACGGTTTGCCTCCCTAGTTGATGTGAATAACATTTTGTCAAAACCAGTCACTCCTTATTATTTGCCTAAAGTTTGAGAATATGTGCTTGCAAAACCTCATCACGTGATTGCACCTGGCTCATCTAGGAATAGTCAAGAAGAATCGTATGGTTCAAATGATATGACTCATAATCACTATCTAGAGGAAGCTAGGAAAAATACACAAAAAAGAAATAGGAATTCAAAATCTAGTGTGATGCATACTACTAGTCTACAAAACACTACTAATGGTAGCAAACAAAAACCTAGGAGCAATAATCAAACATCTAGGAGTTTGCATGTATCTAAGAGTAGTGGTGTAACGTCAAATAGTGTGCCACTAGTAGATCACTCTAGGAATTCTAGTTCCTTTTCGGACTCCAAACACTTTGTTTGCTCGACTTGTCAGAAATGTGTGTTTAATGCAAATCATGATGATTGTATAACAAAATTCCTGAAAGAGGTGAATTATCGTGCTAAGGTTCAATCCCCTAAGACTCGAGACAGTATCAAACCCGTAGAAAAAATAAGTAATGTTAACAAACCTGAAAAACAGATCTCTAAAGGATATAGGCTTTCTCCCAATAAGTCTTCCGCTGGGCATGCGAAAACAAACACTCCTAGATCTTGTCTTAGGTGGAAACCTAGATCTTGTCTTAGGTGGAAACCCACGGGTAGAATTTTCAACACTGTTGGTCTTAGGTGGGTTCCAACTGGAAAGATATTCACCTCTAGCACAATCAAGGTTGACAGTGAACTCCCAACTGGTTCAAATGAAGATATCACTAACCCATATGAATGCGAACAAACTCTTAATGTCAGTGCAGGTACTCTTAACTTAAGTGCATGTACATCTTTCAATCCTAAAAAGGAAAGACTCAGAGTTTGGTTGCTGAAAAGACTGATATCTCAGAAACCAGGGGTTCAAGGAATTCAAATCTGATGAACAAGAACAATGGCGTCTGCAGAAAACACTTCAGGCCCCGCTCCTCAAAGAAAAGAAAAGTGTAGGCTTCAGTGCGCTTTATCTTTAAAAGAAGAGAAATATTCTTGTTTTCGACCATTCTCATCAACAATTTTCATATTTTCTCATGCTCGTTCAGTCATCAAGTGGATCAACTTACATTAACTTGTATTTTAATTCACTTGTTCAATTAAAAATGGCAATCACATATGCAATTTTTGAAGGGGAGAATAGTGAATAAAATCTGATCAATACGGTTTAACTTGGTCTCTCAATGTGTATCAAATGGTCAAATGGCTTCTGAACAATTCAATTCAGGACCCGGGTCTCAACTCTTGACTCCTGGAATAATCAATTCAGGACTCGTGCCAAATCCTCCTTCTCCAACACCGTATGTACCACCAACTAAGAAGGACTGGGATATTTTGTTTCAACTGATGTTTGATGAGTATTTTAATCCTCCACCTAGTGTTGCTTCTCTAGTTCTTGCAGTTGTTGCTCTAGATCCTGCTGATTCAACCGGTACACCTTCCTCAACTACAACTGTTCAAGATGCACCATCTCCAAGTACTTCACAAACCCCTCACGAAACACAATCTCTAGTTATTCCTTCCGGTGTTGAAGAAGAGTTTCATGATATTGAAGTTGCACACTTAGATAATGATCCCTTCTTTGGTGTTCCAATTCCAGAACCAAATTCTAAAGAATCTTCTTCAAGGGATGTTATTCTAACAATTGCACTCCATCAAATCAACTACCTGTAATCTACTCTAAAAATGGCCAAAAGATCATACTGTTGATATTGTTAGTGGCAATTTCTTTTTTAACTTGTCTCTACAACAAGACACACAACTATAAATCAAAACCATGGTTATAGCTACTATGATGCTTTGCTAGAATCTGTGGATCGAAGCATGCAAGAAGAACTTAACAAGTGTAAAAATGCTGGAGGCTCGTACCTCATCCAGATCGTATCATGATAATTACTTTGAAGTGGATCTTCAAGGTTAAATTAGATGAACTAGGAGGTATTTTGAAAAATAAGGCTAGGTTACTAGCAAAGGGATATTATCAAGAATAAGGAATTGACTTTGAAGAATCTTTTACACCAGTTTCACGACTAGAGGCCATAAGAATATTTATTGCATATGTTGCTCACAAGAACATGACAGTCTATCAAATGGATATCAAGACTGCGTTCTTAAATGGTATACTACGTGAAGAGTTCTGTGTCACTCAACTAAATGGGTTTGTAGATCAAGATAATCCCAACCATGTGTACAATCTGAAGAAAGCTCTTTACGGGTTAAAGCAGGCTCTACGGGCTTGGTATGATTTACTATCATCGTTTCTACTCTCCCAAAAGTTCTCCAAAGGTGCTGTTAATCCTACATTATTCACTCAGAAAAAGGCAAAGGCATCTTACTGATACAAATCTATGTGGATGATATAATATTTGATTCTACTGATCCTGCACTTTGTGAAACATTTTCTGAAATAACGTGTTCTAAATTTAAGATGTCAATGATGGGCAAAATGTCATTCTTTCTTAGACTTCAAATTTCTCAAAGTCCCAGAGGCATCTTTCTTAACCAATCAAAATATGCTCTTGAAATAAGTAAAAAGTATGATATGGAGTCTAGTGACCCCGGTGGATACACCAATGGTGGAGAAATCTAAACTGGATGAAGATCCACAAGGGAAAGCAGTTGATCCTATACATTATTGTGGAATGATTGGCTCCCTTATGTATCTGACATCCAGTAGACCAGACCTTGTATTTTTTGTATGTATGTGTGCCCGGTATCAGGCTAAGCCTACTGAAAAGCACTTACATATAGTTAAGCAAATCAAGGAACCATTAATATGGGTCTGTGGTATTTGAAGGATTCCTGTGTTGCACTAACAGCTTATGCAGATGCTGACCATGCTGTTGCCAAGACACCAAAAGAAGTACATCTGGCAGTATGCAACTCTTGGGCGGCAGATTAGTCAGTTGGTCATCTAAGAAACAGAAGAGCACAGCCATATCCAGTACAGAAGCTAAATACATTGCCTTATTCGGATGTTGTGCTCAAATTATTTAGATGAGATTACAACTAACAGACCATGGCCTTGGATTCAACAAAATTCTTCTGTACTGCGATAACAAAAGTGTTATTATGTTATGCTATAACAACGTCCAACATTCAAGATCTAAGCAATCACGTCATATATCATTTCATAAAAGATAGCAAGAGGAAAATTATGTGGTTGATCCTACCTGTGGTTAGGAAAGAAATCGCTGGGCAACATTTTTACCAATCATGGGGGACGAAGAAAGACTTGAATTTCTTATCAACAAGCTTGGAATGAAAAGCATTTATCTTGAAACTCTAAAAAGACTGGAAGCAGAAGATTAATGGTGGAATCTCTTCGTGTATTCTATGTAAATAGAGAAAATAAGAAAAACACAAAAAGATTTTTCATTCTATATATTTTCACAAAAAGAAAATAGAAAAATAGAAAAATATAAAATCAGATATAACAAAAATATGTTTTTCATGACATGTTTTTTGCAATCGATAATATTTACTGCTTTAGAAATGTCTTTTAATAAATAAAGTTCGAGCAAAAGTTTCAAATGTTTTTAAAACATGTCATTGTCTTGCAGTTATTTCAGACTGCAACCCGGTCTTAATCTTAAAGGCAAGTATTTCATCAAAAAGAAAACTTGACCTCACAACGAGAATTAAGTTTCTCGAGCATGATCTACTTTATGATCATCCAAAGGCTTGGTTATACTGTTTGCTAGACGCAACCCGAAACCCGGGACTTTCGATAAAAATAAGTGTAGATGTCAGTGCACTATTATATTTTAAATAAGAGAAATCTTATTGTTTTTAGGTGTAAAAGGTGTTTATTTCAAAACCTATACAATCATCTCAATTTCTCACACAGAAAAAGAATTTTAAAAGAATTATCTATCACTCAGAACAATGTCTACAGCTCTTTAAATAGAAAACGGGACATTATTTAAGGGGGAGAAATGTGCTAATAATTCTTTTAAAACAATCTTTCAAAATAAGTCACGGAATAAACGGATAAAGTTTTTGATAATGACGGATCACGATTTGAAGGGAAGTTAATTTATTTTTAACTCAAAGGGCTTTAGATGTCATTTGTTAAGACTTTAGGGACTTAGTCGCAGTTATTAATTTTAAGGTTAGTAGCTTAGGCTTAAAACTACAGACGACCAAGATTGCCAACACCTCATAGTTTTAAAAAAACTTAGAATTTTTTGAAAATAATTACGTAGTTTTAGAAGCCTTGAAGTTGATGATATGTTTCTGATTCATTTAATGTTTCCCCGACCGGTTAATCACTAAGCTTATTCTCAAAGAATTAGAAATATTTGATAAAAGAAGTACACATAGGTATGATGATTCCTTTAGATAGTCAGCATCATGCAGGAAGAAATGTCTACATCCGAGACTTAGTTGACTTTGGTGTTATCATTTCGACTACTTAGAGGGTTTAATTGTCTACATCCGGGGCTTAGTTGACTTTGGTGTTACAGTCTATATCATCACTATCCTGAAGAGAGAAATGCGCACATCCGGGACTTAATTGACTTTGATGATACGGTTTCGACTTCTTAAAATGGATAGAATTGGGTACTTCGAGTATTTGGGCTTTATAGAACAAGACTTCTTCATGCGGATATTATTATTCTGATGCGCTTGGAAGAAAGCCTTGAATCTACTCAAGAAAGGATTGTTGGTTCAGGGGGAAGCTATGGAAGCGTCTAAAAGAAGAAGAAGCATGCTTGACTACAGAATTCAAAAACTTTCCAAAGGCTCAAGTGAAGGATCTGGTATTATTCCAGAGGTTCCCGATGAGCTAAAGGACAATTTTGGTAGCTCAAGTAGCTTACTTTCTGGATCTGATGATGAAGTCCGAGACGTCTCCAGTGATGAGGGAAAAAAGCTGATGAAAACAAAGCTGATGCAGAAGTTACAGAGAAACAAGCTGGAAATGAACAACCAGTTTAACTCTGTTCACTCTGCCTGCAATGAGTTTCAGTCAATGTATGATGATCCCTATTCATCAAGAGGACCCCTAGTTGTCCAAAGAACTCACTCATTGACATGTTATCTCAATGGTTACTGAAAAGTCAACACCAACACCACCACCACCACCACTAACAACACAAGCTCAAGTTACAAATATATCCAAATTTGATTCGTCATTAAAGTTTGAGCAAAGACTTTTAGAACTTGAAAAGAAAGTTGAAGTAATGCCAATGGAGCCTTGTTTGACAACGAAAGATCAGAAACAAACTGATAGAAATGGTTTAAATGATTGACAACCTTTTACCTGGAAAGACGGTTCAAGAGGTAGCTTGAGATGCTTTTTTTGTGTTGGTTAGAGGACAAACGAGACAGACTACAGCTGCGTATTCGGAAACATCTGACATTTTCATTTTTTTCAATGTAATATTGAGGGTCCCCCAAGTTTCGTTCTTTATTCTTGTGCAACATGCATTATACCGTTAAGTTTTAGAAATAAATAGGCTTATATGTGATGTGAGTAACGCTAATTTTAATATTTTTTCAGTTATTCAAAAATCTTTCAAATTAACGATACCTTAACACTATATAAAACCCTCATTAATTAGAGGGAGCATTGAAATTGTTCTCCTAATAACATGATGTGTCTAATCAATTGCGAAAATTTTTGCTACCCAATAATTTGTCTAAACATTTTGAATCAATTGATTCCAAAATATCCAAAAGATTTGACATTTTTGATCAAGGGTGAGAAATGTGATTAAAAATATGAAACTTGTAAACGTGATACTGTATTAAGTCTAAAGTGCTGTCTCCTCCCCTCACTATGCAAAAACTCTTTCGGTTATCTGATGCACATGTTAAGGGGAGCATTTCTGAAAAATGTAATAACATCAAGGTTAATAAAGTTTTATTAATTATCACTAGTACCTGATTGGATTTTTCAAAAGGTTTAATGATTACTGATTGGGAAATACCAAAAGACGACCATGTACTTAATTTTTATGAAGTTATTACGGTGATTAAGGTTAGGAATTTGTCCATGGTCCAGCCAGAACTAAGAGGAATTACCAGAGACATTCCATTCGATAGAATAGTTAGTCCTTAGGTTATGATTTGATTTAAGGAGTAAAGTGAGAAAAGGAAAAGGGGATTAAGATTTCCCGACTAAGACAGAGTTGATAGTACTGGAACAAACCCACAAGTGTGCTAGTTTATGTAGTCTTTGGTAAAGGCATTGAAGGGGTTTAAGAATGAAATAAAGAAATGTAAAGATTAAAGGGTGAAAAGAAGAGCCCTTCCTTACACTTAAGGCGTAAACAACCGGGGTCAACACAATATGCTAACTGATACTAGCATGTTGTCTGCATGAAGATAGACATATAGACCTAGTGAATGCAATGCACAACCATACCCTAGCTACATCGAAGGGTAAGGTCTCTCAAATGACTCCTTTGTTTCATATCTCATGGTGATATTAAATGCATTTCTATCAACTTTTCTCACTCAAGATAGGTTGTATTGAAAGGTGGCAGTTTGCTCCAGCCCCGATTACTAAAATACCAAAGTGCACTATTGAGTCTAGAGCCAAAAGGTGATCATCTATAAATCTCATTAGGACACTAATCCAAAATATGCTTGTTATTCATACACTGTGATATCAAGTAATATACTAAGAGTCCTACACATTATCCTTGTTATCTTGCCAGAACATCAGAGTAATACTTAAGTATTCACAGTGACGATGGAAATCCTTTCAGATCCAACATCAAACAAGCTCTGCAGTAGGTGACTTGTGACATCCTATATGGATCAAACTTGTGACACTGGATATCAATTCAGTCCAGACTATGAATTGACGGTTGACAAATTTTGAAATGTATAAAACTCTCGATGTGTTGCAAAACCACTTTAGCAAGTGACACATCGATTGATTTTCAAATCAATTTTTGATTCAATCGGTGAGACAATATCTCACTGGTTCACTCATACCGTGTTATCTGCTTTAAGACGCTTCGGTAATGAGAATGGCTAGTGCAGCTACGAAACCCTGTCAAGGAGATTCTTTTGAATTCTACCTAATCACAGGCAATATTTATACTGATTAACGGGGAACCGTGGTTATTGCAACCGTATTCGTCCAAGACGAGTCAGATTTATAGCCACATGCACATACTCGACCGACATATGTAAAGACATCATGAAAGCTCAAGTACATGTTTCAAAAGACTTCTGCTACTATGATATTGCATGTCTTCCTTGAAATAATGAAGTGTTAAAGTTAAATAATTTCAAGAAAGATGATTATACAAGCTTTCAAGATAAAGAAAGGTATGATCATGCTGGTCTGAAGGTCACAAGATCACAAGAAGGCAAAAGATTACAAGATGATGTATGGCTGATGACCTCAAGAAACTCAAGATCACATACAAGTCAAGCTAAAGGAACAAGCTCAAGCCTAAAGTCAAAAGATCACTACACATATCACAAGATAAAGATCAAGGAATCAAACTACGAGCAAGATTGAAGACATTCATAGAATGCTTAGATTAAGAGTTTGTAAATTAGAGTGACCTCCCTTAGAGGGAGATTGTTAGAAATACGAAAAAGTCTCGGTCACTCCTAAAATGTATCTCGTAGCTCATAGTTAATATTTAGAACTTAAGTAAGCTAATCGGGCCAAGCCCATGGCTTGGCCGACCATGTACACGTATATAAACCCCTCTCCATGCCTTGGAGAGGGTGTTGGTCATTTCATTAATCTAATAGTTTCTCTTTTGTTTCTCTATCTAGAAGTGTCTAACCACTCTTTCTCTCTTTAAGATTTCTTGCTTTGATTATGTGTGTGATTAGATAACTAGTATTCTACATTATATTTTTTATATATAAACTTTTGCTCTGCCATCATAAATCTGCTGAAAATCAAATAATAATATACATCACTCGGGATACATATTGACATCCCTACACTTGATTTTTACATAACTCAATAATAAACTAACTAATGACCCGAATTAGAAGGATCAATAAAATGGAGTACATTAATGCGCATGGGGTAATAATTTGACTTTCTTCCCCATTTCTCCATAAAATAAAATTACCATCAATCCCAATCATCCCAAAACTGTGTACACTACCAAATAACTCGACTTAGAAACCATGTAATCAAGCAAAACAATTAACTAGGGTTAAACGATTATGTTCACAATAATGTACTAAAAATGAGTACATACAAGGGGGCTAAGGCGATTTGGGTAACTTTTTAATGGGGTGTAAAGAATGCTCTTCAATAATAATCCAGAATCCACCAAAAAATCACGAAAACCACGAAAAAGATAGGCTCAGAGGGGTGTAGTAGGGGTATATTGCACTAAAAATGAGTGTATAGCAAGGGTGTGGGGGTAGTTATATGATCAATGAGATCATCATAACTATAACAAGCGCAGGCTAAAAACAAGGGTTATCCTAATGCCTCTTATCATTTAGTAAATCCTAATCACACGAATGCGATCTCACTAGCAGTCTCGG
>BQNB010020147.1:17345-65855 GCA_026074375.1 Tanacetum coccineum | reverse complement strand
GATTTATGAGATTCCAATATGATTAGACCTCTTAATCCTCCAAATAAGGGTAACCATACTCGTCCCTTCAGACATTTCATACCATCGGATGTAACCATACTCGTCCCTTCAGACATTTCGTACCATCGGATCTAACTTCAAATGGCTCCCCTTCGCCACAGAATCCTTCGGCACCAATATTTTCCTCCTTGCACGCTTCAACTTGTGCATTCCGAATTTGCTCAGGTAAATTGTTATGTACCATCACCACTAAAGCACGCACTCGAATTGGTTCCTTATCCTTCCTGCTCAACGCATCAGCAAAAACATTCACCTTTCCTGGGTGATAACGAATAACATAATCGTAATCACTCAGAAGTTCAATCCATCTACGCTGCCTCATATTTAGCTCTTTCTGATCTAAAATATATTGTAGGCTTTTGTGATCGGTGTATACCATACACTTAGTTCCATACAAATAATGTCTCTACAGTCGAAGAGCAAGAACCACCGCTCCTAATTCTAAGTCATGGGTCGTATAATTTTCTTCATTCTTTCGAAGTTGCCTAGAGGCGTACGCAATCACCTTTTCTCGTTGCATCAAAACAGCTCTAAATCCTTTAAGGGACGCATCACAATACACAACAAAGTCTTCGCTTCCCTCGGGTGGTGATAATATTGGCGCACTACACAATTTCAGCTTTAATGTTTGAAATGCCTCCTCTTCGTCGTCGCCTCACACATACGGCTTATTTTTCTGAGTGGGTTTAGTTAATGGTTTGGATATTAGAGAAAACTCCTCAATAAACCTTCGATAATAGCCTGCCAAACCCATAAATTGTCGCACTTCCGTTGGTGTAGTCGGTGCAGCCCAATTTTTAATGGCTTCGAACTTCGTAGGATCAACATGAACTCCATTACTATTAATCACATGGCAAAAAATCACATTTTGAAAACTTAGCGTACAACTTTTCGCTCCTTAGCAAATTCAAGATAGTCTTCAAATGTTCACCGTGTTCTTCTTTATTTTTGGAATAAATCAGAATGTCATCAATGAATACAATCACGAACTTATCAAGATACGGTTTACACACGCGATTCATCAAATCCATGAATACTGCAGGTGCATTAGTCAATCCAAAAGGCATTACTTGAAACTCATAATGTCCATAACGAGTTCTAAATGCTGTAATTGGAATGTCTTCCTCGCGGATACGAAGTTGATGATAACCAGAACGTAAATCAATCTTCGAATAAACACTAGAACCTTGCAGCTGATCAAATAAGTCATCAATCCTCGGTAATGGATATCGATTCTTGATCGTCAACTTGTTCAGTTCTCGGTAATCAATGCACATTCGGAATGATCCATCCTTCTTCTTCACGAACAATACCGGAGCTCCCCACGGCGACGAGCTCGGTCGAATAAAACCTTTCTCCGACAACTCTTGTAGTTGCTTGGACAACTCCTTCATTTCAGATGGTGCTAAACGATATGGCGCACGCGCCACAGGTGCAGCACCGGGAATAAGATCAATACGGAATTCAACTTGCCTGGGTGGCGGAAGTCCAGGTAATTCTTTGGGAAATACCTCGGGAAAATCTCGGATAACAGGAACATCTTCTAATCGCTTCTCCTTCGATTCTTGTTCAGTTACTTGAGCTAAGAATAGCTCACAACCCTTCTCGATATACTTTTGAGCCTTAATGCAAGAAACGATCTTCAATCGGGAATTATTTCTATCGCCTTCGATAACCAACGTCTTACCTTCCAGGGGAATCCTAACCTTTTTCTCTCCACACAAAATAGCAGCATCATATCGTGATAACCAATCCATCCCAATAATGATATCAAAACTTCCTAGTTCTATTACCATTAAATCGATTGGAAAAGAATGGTTTAAAAGATTAAGTGTACATCCTATTAATACATTATTGGTGCTTACTACTTTTCCGTCAGCCAATTTGACATCATATCAAGTATCTAACTCAACTGGTTCAATATCAATAAGGGTACTAAAATTTGTAGACACAAAACTTTTATCGGCACCCGAATCAAATAAAGCAGTAGCATATCGATTATTGAGTAAGAATGTACCAGTAACGACTTTCGGATCTTGCTGAGCATCTACAGCTCCCAACTTGTAAACAGCTCCATGGTTATTTCCACCTTGTCCATTCTTTTTCAACTTAGGGCAATCTCTCTTTCGGTGACCCTTTTCATTGCAATTAAAACAAGTCACATCTTTTCTGTCGAGGCTCCAACAAGCAGCAGTCTTGTGCCCCAACTTACCACACTTACCACATTTCCAACAATCCCCAACATGCTTCTTATTCTTGCACTTTGGATAAACTTCGTTGTCATTTGGGTCTCATTAGGTTATAGCTCACAGCATTAGGCATTTTGGTTTTGCCAACGATTGTATCGCGTCGGTTGTCACCACAATACTACATGATTCCTTCACCTGTCCTTTTTCACCCTAGAAACTCATCAGTATTGTCTTGTATTATTGGTTCCCTATGAAGCTGATAAGCCATACGGACAGCCTCATCAATATCAGCAGGCTTCGACGATGTCACATCACCACATATATTCTTCGACAACCTTACGGATGATACTGACTCACCATTCTAGGAACAACATGGCCCCAATTCGTGGAAATTCGGTTTGTATACCATTATTTTCAGTCCCTTTTAACTTCAAGTTGTACAATTCTTGCTCCAGCCTTTGCAACACACTTCGAGGACAAAATTCATCGGTCAACCACTTTCTCACCTCAGCCCATGAAGTACCATTAGCAGCATCAATACCAATGGAAGTAATCCTTCCATTCCACCAAGTCAATGCACGACCTTGGAGAGTAGCAGCTGCAAATTTCACCTTATCCCTTTTCTTGCAATCACTGATTCGAAACACAGATTCTAGTTTCTCAAACCACTGACATAATCCCACGGCATCTTCGGTGCCTTTAAAAGGGTGTAGGTCACACTTCATGAATGTTATGTAAGTACACCCAGTAATTTTAGGCGCTGCCGGCCTGGCACCACCAACTTCAGTACCAACGGCTCCAGTACCACCGGCTCCAGCACCCTAGCTCCAGCACCACAGTCCAGCACCACCGGCTGCATCACCACCGGTCCGCGGTTTCATTATTTGCCACAAATTCGCCAATAGATGACGGCAACTTGTTCCATATGACCTCGCGCATACGTGCCTCAGTCATTGCTTTTGCGCATGTTTATGTTACTAACACAAATCAAATCATAATGAGTATTCATTCACATGATTTGTTAGTATAAGGCAAAGGGAACATATTAGAAGAACAATAAAAGAAAGGTAACAACAACACAACATAGAGTTAGACCAAAAAGATAGGCAATTTCATTATCCACAACAAGTTACAAGTTGGCATTGACATACATTACACGTCACCATCTAATTGCTATACTACTCCAAAAGGACTAGATCTACTAACTGACATCGCAGTCTTAGTTAGGTGATTACAAAAGCTACTACAAATGATAACATAATCTACTAGAGTCAATAGGCGGTCCATGTGGATCGGAAGGTCCTCGATCCATCAGAAGTAGAGTTTTCGAGTTACTTTCTCGGACGCTCGGTATCTCATCATCAGGGATGGGCGGCTTCGGAACACCCCAATTCGAACCTATCAAGTTTAAAACATCTTATTCCACACTCGGGACTCATGCAACCTCCTCTCAGCAGTCTCACACTCCATACGAGCCCACACCAACTTAGTCTCAGTCTCAGCCAATCTTTTCTTCAATGTGGCATTCTCCCCACTCTCCAATACCGACATCCTCTCGAGAACATTACCCAAAGCACGCTCGACATTTTCCAAATCATGATTAAGTAACTCCCTTTCTTTTTCCCTAATTTTATCCTTGGACTTGAGAAGAGCAATCTCAGTTTGGCATGTACCCAACTCAGCCTCCATGACTCTAGCTCGTGCACGTGACGCCTCTAAATCACGCCTTAAGGCCCACGGTGCTAATCCATCAACATGAGATGAGTCACGAGCAGAAGATGACTCTCCTACCTCAAATAAGCCCCTCGAAAAGTCGCGAATAGCATAAGGCTTTTGGGTAATAGTCCCAACAGTAGCCTCGGGTGCAACATCGACCTCCTCGTCCTCTGACTCAGAATCGGATGACACAGAATCAGATGACACATCTCCAGGTGGCGGGGTTTTGTCACCCTCCACCTCATAAGGAAATATCAACTCAGCATCATCCTCGAGCAATATAACATCTTCCTCGGGATCTTCTTCAGGATCTTCTTTGTCATATCAACCAAATCAATATCGTCAGAATGTCAACCATTTCGTTGGGATCATGGATATTCCACAACTTGGTTCGGCTTGGAAAACTGGGTTCACTTCGGAATAACTTCGTTCGGCTCCGTTAGATGATTGGGGTTCTCCTTGACAATCTGAGTCGTATAAATATCTCATATTAGTATTAAATATTTAATAATTAACATTTTATTCAATATAAATGAAAATTTCATATTATAGCATATATTATATTTTTCATATATATATCGATAAATAAATATTTCTCATTCGTGTCCCGTCGGTAATTCGGAGATTTCTCTTATACAGTTATAGTTAAAAGATTTCAAAAAAATCCTTTCGTTCATTTTTTTTTAAAATCTTTTGTTATCTATAACTTAAGCTCTGATACCAATCTGTAACACCCCCATTTTCATATATCAGCGGAAGGGTCATTTGAGGTGCTACGTCATAATACAATAACTCAAGCATAGGTAAACGACTCGGAAAAGAACGGTTTTAAAATAGGAGCCTTTCAAATTAAAAGAAGTTTCAAAATAGGTCCCAAATGTTTTCATAATCAATACATCATTTTTAAATGTTTTCTTCGAATGATTTTCTTTAAATGGGCCTTCAAAATATTTATTTTATTAGCTTCTTCGAAATCTTCATCACCGAATTACCTTCAAGGACCTGAGATAAAACATGACTAAATAATTGTCAACACTAATGTTGAGTAAAATCCAAGAGTTTATTATATATAATATTATATATAATAATTACTAACAAAAGTATCATTTCTCATATTTATCAAGGACATAACGATGGGGATCAAACAAAGTTATAGCCCGCCCGAGATTCTTATAAGCCTCAATGACATTGAACGTTTACCATATAAGAAAATGTCCACTATACACCTTCGTTATGAGTGCACATAACTCTCTATACAACGCATCCGTAGTGTCATTTTTCCTACACGAGACGATAGTCAGTCGTCACGGATTGGAGGAGGCAACCTCCAAATAGTACTATTCCATGTATAAGCGTCTACTATTACCCAATAGTTAACAATTCATGATTTCCGTGGGACTTTTAATTAGCGAGTTAAGCTAACTTATAATAATCAATGGCTATTTATGCATACTTCGGGTCCCATGTGTCTTTTTTTCATAAACAAGCATGTTATCTCCTCCGCGGGGTTTTAAAAAACAATTAAAATATTAAAATGCGAGGCTATGAACTCTCCGTGATGTCGGGAAAGAATTAGCGATAAGAATAAGACTTCGGGAGTAGGCGAGTCGATCAACCCAGGACTCTAAAATTAGTAAGGGTCTTAGGTTTCTAGTCTGTAAAATAATTATGAAAACTCATAAATAAAGTTTAAATATTGATGTATACATGTAGTTAACATGATGATCAAGTTTATATGATGTAAGTATTTTATACTTAAGCTTTTACATATTTTTAATTTGCCACTTTTAGCCATTTCAACTAGTATTGTCCATATTAGCCCAAAAAGCCTATTAAGCCCATTAAGCAAGTCCATCAAGCCCTTTTATAGATATTAGTCTTTCAAGATCAGGTCTTAGTCCATTTATAGTGTCCAAGTGGGTTGGGCCTAATGCTAAGTCAATATAGTCCATTTTGTTTCATTGGGCCTAGTGGTCCAATAAGCCTTACGGGTCCATTTTAGCTCATAAACGACTTTTATTATAAGTTTTCGGGTTCCCGGGGTCGGGTTATTATTTAGATCAGTATATTAGCCTTTTAAAACTCCCAAGAAGTGGGTCCTACCACCTCGGGTTTTAGTCATAAAACCATTTTACATAATATAGAGTTCGGGTTTTTAGGAAAATTTGTATACTTTTGTGTTACGAAGATAGTCGTAATTTATAAACCATAAATAGTATAATTTATATATTTATATGATTGGCTTCATACTTAAGTTTATTTTACATATTCAAACTCATTTTAATACATCTTTTGATTATACTCATACATATGTACATTTTAATACATAAAGATCATGTTACAATTTCGGACTGAAATTTCACTTTCACCATTTTTAACGCCATTTACAAACCGTAAAGAGTTATTAATGAGATGGATTGACATCAAATGATTTAGAATCTACAATAAAGTTATTTACATCTATTAGTATTTACTTTTTAGTGGGTTCAGTTCGTTAAATATAACTTTTTACAATTCTTTCCAGCATGCCGATTTGACTTGTTTTAGTGTTTTGATCATAACTCATTCATTATTTACTCTCTCGGAATAATCCAATTTGCCAAATGTTCATAAGAGAATTATCTATGACCTCATGATATCAAATCTAACCTCAAACCTACTGAGTTTTATAAAACTTACTGTTCATTACAACATACGAATTTTATAGTTTTCTTACAAGTTTTAGTGGTCATTTTAGTTAGATTTAACCTAGATTCATACACACATAACCCCTTTTAATCCTTGATCATCATATATCATGCATGTACATATACATTGGAAGTAAAGAAAAACATAACAAGACTCATTAATTTTTTACCACAAGAAAAGTGTAGACAATGATCAAATGATCAAAATAAGAACAAGGCTTGATAAGGGCTTCAACTCCAAGCTTAATCTTCACCCCAAATACTCTTGATCATCATTTTATTTACCCAAAACTCTTATAAAAACCCTCTTATAACTTCAGCCCCAAACTTGTGTAAAACCTTCTTAAAAACCTCTTTTATTGCCTGACTCTCCTGTTCTCACCCCTTTTTATGTACCAATAAATGCAAATCACTATAAATACACAACAAGGGACAAAATCACGCGAGACCAATGAAACCGGAAGCAGTATAGAGTGTTCCCGGGTCGTTATGTCCCAACGAGGCTGGAATGGATAATCGAATTACGGATTGATAAATGATGTTTGAATAAGACAAGGAATGATTGGGCACTAATACTGATAGGCAAATGCACATAAAAATAAGCAAAGAAAATAAGCTGGAACAAGAATAAAAGCTAGAAATGGTAAAAACACTTGAAAATTTTACACTAAGACATCAATAAGCTCAAATAAGCTTAAGACAAGCCAAATAAGCTAAACTAACTCTAAATAAGCAAATTCAAAAAGCAATTAAGCTAAATTAAGCAAGGAAAATCAGCAGTACTAGCAACAGTATTAACAGTTTTAACTAACAGTACTAACTTGGAGTTAGTACTGCTAGCTTTAAGTTAGTACTGCTAGCTTTAACAAAACACAATGAAACAAGAAAAAAGCAAATAAGCTAAAACAGATGTTTATCTAACCCTAATAAGCACTCAGTAATAAGAATAAGCAACTAGAATAAACTATAATGGCAAATAAGCTAAAAAGCTACAAACTGATTATTGAAAATGCTTTGAAAAGGAAAATAAGCTTAAATAAGCTTACTCCTAAAAACAGTTAAGGAAAATGGTTTAATCTACTCTAAAAAGCTAAGTAAATCTGAAATAAGCAGAAATAATAAGCTGATAAGCTAAAATGAACCACCAGTACTAACAGTTTTAACTATCAGTACTAACTTGGAGTTAGTACTGCTAGCTTTAAGTTAGTACTGCTAGCTTTGAAATCCAAGAAAATGAACCAGCAGTACTAACTTGGAGTTAGTACTGCTTGTTCTAGATATCCCTTAAAGTTTTCAAAAATCATTTTTCTTTTCATACTGATTAAAAACAGATTATCTAATAACCAAATAAGACACTTATAAGCAGACTTTAATTAAGAATGAGCACTTAAATAAGCTAAATATTTCTAACAGTGTTAACTCAAAACTAACAGTTTTATTAAATGAACTAACAGTACTAACTAAGAAAGTTACACAAATCACTTTTAAACTAACAACTCAGCAAGATAAGCACTAAACATTCTGATAAAGCATAAATAAGTAAACACAAGTAACAAATAAGCACTATTAAGCAGTTCTACAGTCAATAAGAAAAACAAGATAAAGAGAAACTTACAACACCCTTGCTCAAAACAGGGCTAAACTAAGAATCTACAAGCTCTAGCTTGTATAAAACAAGCTAGTGAGAGTCCATAAGCCCATCCAGAACTGGCTTATCATCCATACAATAAGCTGTGGTGTATTTTGAGAGAGATTTTTATGATTTTCTCTTAACTAATTAACTTTTTAGGTTTACTTAATTATAGCAGCTTATAAACAAGCTGTATTGAAAGCTTTTTGAACACAAAACAACACAATTAAGAAACTTAACACTTGAAATTGTAAATTGACTTAAAACCTCAAATTTGCATTAAAACTTGAAAGTGTTACAATGCTGAAAGTAAGAGCTGTAAATGAGTTTTAAAAGAACTGAAAATAAGCTAAGTTATATTAAAAATTAAAAACTAACTAGTTCATTAACTGTCTAACTCCCTTACAAAGTTTACAAAAGACTCTATTTATAGCCGAAGTCTTCTTCTCTTCTGTGTTTCTTTGTAGAGACAAAAACCAAGTGTGCTTGTTGTGTGAGGTGATTCTAAAACAAATCCCAGCCTTCAATTTCTTTTGTGCTTCTTTGGAGTCAATCATAGCCATCGAAAATACTTGGGAAGGGTGAAGGATTGCCAACATGGCACTTATACAGCTGGGGGGTGGTAGAGGAGTGGTTGAAATGATTTTTTCTAGGGTGTTGAGTGTTTCAGGGAGTGAGAACAGAAGTAATGGGACGACATGACCAAGCAGCCTAGTTGTACCTGGAGTTTTGTTTAGGGCGGAAGAAGAAAGAAGTTTGGGTAAGTTGGCGCTTTGGCCCCCTCCCTTTCTTATTTATACAAACTTCGCCCAGTTTTGCAATTTCGACCCTTGTCTTTTTCTTTTGTAATACAACTTGAGGTTTGGCAGTTTTAGTCCCTCAAGTTGTATTTTCTTCATGTGGCTGACTTTTGACTTTGACTGACTTTGGCTTCGGATTGATTTTGACTTTTCCATCCCGTGCTTGGTTTGGTCGTTTTTGGCTTTCTTTTTGAATATCCGTTCCTGCACAATTCAAATGCAAAACATACAAATACAATGTATCTTTGGTATGTTTTTAGTCTTTTAAGTCCGTTTTTAATGGAAAATGGTATGTGTAATTAAGCACATACCAAAATCCCCCATACTAAGGTATTGCCGTGTCCTCACGCAATGTTATGAAGTAAACACTCAAGAAACCAAGAATCTTAATCCCCCTCGACTAATAACCTTGAAAAGTAGCAAAGTGTTCGTCAAGGGGAACTAAAGAATCAATAGCTTCGACAAGTCCCGTTTTCACCAATTTTTTATATGTACACTAACTATCCCTAATATTTTTGGATTTTCCTTTTTCTTTTCTTAACTACCTGTTTGACTTCCTTTATTATATCAACACTGGGATCATAGAATGAGAAGCGCCCATAGAATAATCTACGGATGTCCTGACGGATAAATTCATCGTCCCCGATTTTTTACTAGTTCCAAACCAAGCAATTAAACAAGATTATTTGTCAATATAAGTCTAAATGTTAAGCACTCATACTTATGACTTGTGAACTTTTAACTCCCAACATGGATATATGATTTAAATGTGTGTACTCATTTCAACTCAACCATAGATCAACTTATTTCCATAGTCGTAATTCAAGATGAATCATGACTCAAAGCAACAACTTATTAGGTCCTTGTAACTTGATTTCTAAATGTAACTTGATTTTAAAGAACGAAATTTTAACTGTAGAACTTTTTGCAACATCTTCATCATCATAATCATAAGTTCTTAAAGCTAGGAATGCGTTGCTTAGTTTGAACACCTACCTAGGCCTCGCTCCCTAGTAGGATATCACAACCAACGACCGGTGTTCTTAGTTTGAAAACCCACCCCGTTGCTAGCGTAGTGGGAAATCACATCAACACCTTCTTCCTAATATGGCTAAGGATAGGTGTCTTAGTTTGAACCCTCACCTAGACCTCGCTTCCTGGTGAGATATCACAACACACCAAATCCTTAGAAGTAAAGATGTCTTAGTTTGAACCCCCACCCCGTTGCTAGCGGAGTGGGATATCACGACACATCTTTTACTTGTTCCATATAATCAAATGTATGCTTTATTGGCATAATTTTAATATTCATGCATTTTTGCATTCATACTTCATTCATGCTTCTTTGGCATTTTAACTTTCAAATTACTAAGAACAGAAAAACCTCGCTTTAAAGAATCAAGTTACAAATTTGAAGCTTTTTCTAAAAACATCGATTGACTTAGTTGAATTGAAATGAGCACGTATGATTAGGCGGATTAAAAGCTAATGGGAGAAAAAGCCACAAGTTACTCATATAAGTTTTAGAAGAATCTTGCTCAGCACATAAACTTATATTTAACTCTATCACTTCTTGTTCTTCACCTTATGAAAGCTTAGCCTACAATTGAGGAACTAGCTAGGGCTCAACACGCCCGATCGAGTCAAAAATTATTCTCATTCTACCCACTAGGAAAGTCAAAACTGTGACAAAACACTTATTTTATTTTTGAAAATTCTTAATTTTTTTCATTTTTTTTTCGAGTCAAAAATTTATTCTTATTCTAACCAATAGAAATTCGAAACTGTGACAAACACACATTATTTTTATTTTTGAAAAATTTGTTAAATTTTTTTCATTTTTTTTGGTATTTTTGCAAAATATAGAGTGATAAAAAAAACAGGATTACGAACAACAACGGCTCAGCAAAATCAATCGAAGATTCCCCCCCCCATACTAGAACTAAACATCGTCCTCGATGTTTTGAAAGGGGTACCTACGTAAATCTAAGGCCGTTATTAATTGTCCTATGAAAAGATAAAAAACGTTGTCGATTAGATTTGGTATACTAATTCACCAAAAATGAAGCTGAGGAAGTGAAACTCTTGATAAAAATACAACACGAAGTTTCTTCACTAGTCCGGGCATCCTTGATAATTAACAGCACAAACACGAAACAAGGGTAATGGAAGAGGCGAGTCTCCACACAACAAGAAAACACTATTCATTTTTTACATAATACTATCGATAGAGCAAGGGTGCCTCCCACGAAGCGCTTGTTTAATGGTCCGCCTATGCTGACCTGTGCACCTGATTTTATTGGTAGGGGAATGTCTGGAGATCTGGGACTACCAATTGTGGTACGTCCCCTCCAAAGTAGTGCTTCAAACGGTGACCATTTACTTTGAAATTTGGCCCTGAGTTTTGGGATAACTCGACAGTGCCATATGGAAAAACTTGGGTTACAGTGAATGGTCCACTCCCAGCGGTCCATTAACTTGCCCGAGAAAATCTTCAATCAAGAGTTAAAGAGGAGGACTCGATCACCGACGTTGAAAACGCGGTTTTTGATCTTGGAGTCATGGATTCTCTTTGTTTTCTCCAGTAAATTTAAAGATATTCGTACGCAAGATCACGAAGTTCACTAGTTCATTGATTGACTTTTCTGATGACACCCCGGTTTTTAATATCAAAGTTGGTATCATTAAGGGCCCAGTAAGCTTGTGCACGAGCTCAATCAAAAGATTACATGCCTTCCCGATACCAACTTAAAGGAGTACACCCGATGGGTGTTTTGTAAGCTGTGCGGAAAGCCCAAAGTGCGTCATCTAATTTATCCGACCAAGAGGCACGATTTTCCGGGCCACGTTCCTTTCAAGAAATTCGGGTTCAAACCACGATTGCGGATACCTCAACTTGTCCCACTTGTTTTGTGATGATACGCGGTGGAGAGATGAGAGTGACCATCCGTATATGAAGCATGACCTTTGCAAATTGGTCATTGCAAAAATGGGTTCCGCGATCCACTTAAGATTGCACGAGGCACTGAATCAGGCGAAGAGAGATTTTTAATAAAATGCAATATAACTCGGCGTCATAGTGGGGAGCACTTTTGCTTTAACCCATTTTGATAAATAATCAACAGCCACGAGTATATATTTGTTCCCTCTTGAAGACGGGAACGGCCCCATAAAATCAATGCCCCACATGTCCAAAGGTGATATCGCAAACTTGATATAGTGTTGTGCATCTCAATCACGTTGCGAATTTTTTCCTTGACTTGACATATTCAGATATGCATGAGATATCTTAGGAAAGGATATGCATGATATTTATACGCGTTTTGTAAAGCCCATTAGGGTTTCCTTAGTCTATAAAAGGAACCCTGGGAATAGTTAGTAGATATAGTTCTACACAGATCAACAGAGATCGATTAGCAATCATAGTTTTTGTAATCTGTAACCTAGGCAGATTCAAGTTATAATATAAAGTTCTTTTGTGATTCTTAATATTATTCTTCTTAGCATTATTGATTAGTTTCCGCATAATCAATAGTGTTTAAATCAGTGTTTCATTATTGTTGCTTTAGAATTACCTAAAGGAACAAACCCTTTACAAGCTAAAGGTTAAGATCTATTCAGAAAACGATCCAACAAGTGGTATCAAACTTGTGTGGAAACTCTAAATAAGAAGAACTCAATTATAAGATGGCAGAACAAGACATTCGTCCACCCACTATCACAACAATGAAAATCCCTATCATCAGGAAGGGAGAATATGATATTTGGAGCATGAGAATGCAATAATATATCTGTCACACAGACCATAACCTATGGGATGTTATTGTCAATGAAGATCTAGAAGAAGAGCCTACACCAACTGGAGAAACATCTGCTCCTCCTGCTCTTAAGACTGCCAAACAACTAGCTGCTAAAAGGAATCAAGAAAGAGTTAAGAGCATCTTGCTTTTAGCAATACCTGATGAATACCTCCTCCTTAAGTTTCATAATGTTTCCAAGATGCCAACTCTCTGGGCTGCAATCAAAAACAAGTGGAGTAATGATGAAAAGTGAATCCCCCCCCAAAAAAGGATAGCATAAGAATGTTTCTAAAACAGCAAGTTTGAAAACTACCAGGCTACATCAGAAAATGAAAGTCTAGATAAGCTTATGAGAAGGTTCCAAAAACTAAACTCATAATTCAATTGGAGGCCTCATGGTGCTCATTACAAAGGAAAGATATTAACCAAAAAGTTCCTAGAAGTTCTTCCTACCTTCCATGAGGTCAAATTGCCCTTAATCATAGATATAATGCCAGACATAGACCAAAGTTGATATGATGATCTCTACAACACCTAGAGTCTATTAAGAAGGAGATGAAAAAGATCTTCAAGGACCCACATCTAATTCTCCAAACTTGTCTTTTTCCTTTCCTCAAAGAATATCTACACACTAATGAAATTTAGTCCCGTAGGGAAATTTTGGAGTTTAATTACACTGGGGGGGAAGTAGTCATCAATCAGGTTTCATCTACACCAGGTGCCAGATTGAGTAGTGTTGCTTTTTCTTTGCACCATCAGGGCAACCAGTCCTTCCACTTGATAATGAGATTTGCAGCAGATTGTTCAAGATACATGGGAATAAATTGGATGATTCGACACAGGTGGCCATGTTGACTGTCACGTGCATAGATTCGTTAAGAAGACATGGAAAAAACTTTGGATTTCAAGAGGAAAACAACCGTTACCTTTGATAAGTCAAAAGTTGAGTGCTATAACTATCAAAGGAAAGGGTAACTTTTCTAAGGAATGCAGATCAGAAGAAACAAGGAAAGGATCTAATGATAAATGGCAGGAGAATGCAACATCAATGAACCTTCGAGCACAAGGCACTGGTGGCTCCAAGATGGTCCTAGGAGGCTTATAATTGTAGCAATGATTTTAATTGGACCATTATTTATGCTTTAAGGCCATCTCCTCTTTAAGCTCAATCAAGTTCTTCTGATAATGAGGTACAAAACTGTTCTAAACAATATCTTGAATCTTTTAAAACTCTTCAAAAGAATTATGATAGTGAAAGAGAAAAACATAGCAGAGCCAGACTAGCAATTTAGGGTTATGAATTAGCCTTAGAGTCTCTAGAATCTAGAATGCTTAGACATGAAAAGAATGAACTGGCTTGGGGTGAAAAATACGAGTTTCAAAATTATGAGCTTAAATGTAAAGAATTAAAAATTGACAACCTTAAAATGGAACTAGAAAAAGTTGTAAAGGAAAGAGATGAGTTGAAAGTTAAGATAGAAAAATGGGAAGAATCATCCAAGGGTCTTAATAAATTACTCAACAGTCAAATGAGTGCTAAAGATAAAAATGGTTTAGGGTATGGCACATAATTAGATGAAATAAGTAACAAGTCTAAAACTGATTTGGAGATAGTATGATGTCTTTGAGTCAGATCAAGTGAGTGAAGAGAACCACACTGATACCATCAAAGATAGGTTCTCCAAACAGATGGGTATCATACTGTTCCCCCTCCTATAACATGGAACTTCCTAACCCCAAGAGCTGACATATCATTTGCAGGTTTAGATGAATATGCAATAAGACAGGAAATCATTGAGTCAAAAATAACTGAGCTTAATACTGATACTAGTAAATCTAAAACCAGTGAGACTGTATGTAAAATAAATAAAGTAAACATGGAAAAACCTAAGTCAGTCCAAGAATCAGTTGTGTCTAAAAAAAAGATTAACAGAGACAAAGTCATCTTTTTTGATTGGTAGCTCAGATGATTATGATGAAGTGTTCTGAAGTTAAAAAGTTAGTTCCTGTTAAGACTAATGTGATTCAAACAGTTAAAACTCAAGTTGATAAAATTGGTCAAACTTCTCAGAAAGAAGGAATTGGATTTAAGAAAATAAAAGCTTGCTTTGTCTGTAAGAGTACTGACCATTTGATCAAAGATTGTGATTTTTATGCCAAAAAGAGTCCAGAACCTAAGTTGAAAACTGTGGCCAATACTAGTCAAAGGGTAGCTCAAAACCAGTATGATTATGCTGAAAAGGGTAAATCACCAAAAAATTTCAAACAAATACCCTCAAGAAAAAAGAACTTTGTCCCATCAGGAGTACTAACCAGGACAGGTTTGGTTAATCCTGTTAGGCCAAATGGGAAAAGAGCAGTACATATTGTTAGTACTGCTAGGCCTATTAGTACTGCTAGGCCATTTGCCCCAAAAATAGCACAAACTGGTAGTGCTATTAGACTAATTTACCCAAGAATGGACAATGTAAGACCAAGAGCCTCATATTCACCAATCAAGAGGTCTTACTACACAAAACCAGCTTTTAGACCCAAAAACTTAAAACAAGATGTTAAAACTTCTAGGGTTAAAAATATGACTACTGCTGGGACAAGAGCAGTAGTTAATACTAGTTAGGGTACAGAAATGGATAATTGCTCTAAGAAGTCAAGTGGTTGGAGGCTAAATGAAATTACATAGACCATAAGTCAAAAGAAAAAAGGATCTTCGATACTCAAAGAATATTGAGTATGTTTGACCCAAAAGGGATAAATCCAAGTCCCAGTTGTGACTTGGGTCCCTAAGAGATACTGATTTCTCTTAACTTCTGTGAAGGGCAATCCAGAGATCTATTTACAAGATCATGCAGTGGTGATAGTGTTTTGGCATCTACCAATAACTGGCAACAAAGCTTATCTTTCAAACTATGAAGATTACAATAGAGGCTTTGTAGATTTTTGGAAGTGGATTGGCCAAATGAGGTAAAATAACAGGTAAAAGGTAAAATCAAACTGCTTATTTAGACTTAGATGGTTGTCTATTTTGGTAGATGAACTTAATGTTTAAACCTTTTCTCGTATCACAAATGTGTGACTAGAAAAATAGTGTTCTCTTTACTGACACGAAATGCCTCATCCTGTCTCCTAGCTTTAAGCTTCTTGATGAAAGTCAAGTTGTGTCACACCCCGTAAATTCCCGGTTAGTATTCCGACCCATTCCAGTCATCTACTTAAAATTTTATGCGTTACGTTAAAATCTGACAGTTTACTGAGGAACTAAACTGCGTAAAAATTGAAAAACGTCATCGGACGCGTTCCGGGCATTTCGTTAAAAAATTTACTTATGCATTATATAATGTTATGATTAGCTTGCAGAGTGTTTCGTGATTTTTAATTCACTTCCGATTTGAATTTTAGGGTTTTATCCTTTAAATGGCGTTTTCGCGTTTAGACCAAAACGGAACCCGGAAACTAAAATCTTTTACATGTAAACTCAAGTTAACGCTAATATTATACCACAACTTAAAAATTTTCGTTCACCTCTCCTCCTATACCACAAAAAGCCCAAGAAAAATTAACATGTTCATCTCAAAATTAAATCAACGAAGCATCTTCTTGAAATCCATGCATGTGCTCCATGCTTAACACAGATATACGACTTGAATGTCATTCTCATGCACCATTTTCTCATGTTGTGTAAGACCAAAAAATGTGTTTACTTACACACTCTTACAACTTTGACTAGCAAATATTGAACAATGGATCATATCAACTTGACCTTGGCTAGAAAAATTGAACATCTTGGTCTTGTGAGCCCAATTCTGCCGGGGAACCCAAGACCACACACACCCTTGGTGTGTGTGTGTCCACTTGTGGTCACTCACTATTCCAAAACACACCAAAACCTAAGCCAGCCTATAAATACCATGGTAACCACACTTAGGGTTCCACATCATTTCTTCAGCAACAAACAAAATTTTCTTCCTTTTTACCCTTGCCTAGCTCACGCTCACCTACAACACACAAACACATCCATAAATCTTTGATTCTATCAAGATCCAAGTATTTCAAAGTTCACTTCTAATAGGATATCAAAGGTAGATCCAAGTGTTTGGTTGGTTATTTATCAAAGATTTTCAAGAATTATAAAGTTAGGGTTATTCAAGAATATATTTTAGGGTTTTTATAGATCTATGTTTGTGTGTATAGATCTAGTGTTTTTGCTACTTGCTCTACTGATTTGTAAGTGTTACTTGAATCTTTGTATGGTTTTCATCTCAAAATTTTATTAGATCAATGTTGTTCAAAAAGATCCATGTGTTTGTGTTAATTTTTACAAAAGAAATAAGTTAATATTGTTGTCATCTTTTATAAAATGAAGTCAAACAATTGTTTACCAACTTTATGTTTAAGTTTGTATAGTTCTTGGTGATATGAGGAGTTGATGAGAGTTGCAACGAATAGAGATTAGGGTGGATTAAAGTTTAGTTTTGTTTGTTGGAGTTGTTGTTGAATAAAGATTAGGCTAGAGTAAAGCACTAATATCGAGTTGGGTTGATTTTGGGCGATATTCGGTAAAAACAACCTTGAGTCTCGAATTATTTTTGAGTTTTTGAGCGACAAAAAGTTTCATTAGGCCGTAAAAAGTAGTTTTTTGAAGAGCTTATTTGAATAAATAATTTTCATATACCACACTTTAAAATCGGACCAATAAAACGCCAACGTTTATTGGCCAAATGAAACTCGAGCAAACATTTCGCAACAAAATGGAAATATTTAATGACCAGATCAGCAGGCTAATAACGTGCTATTCGATCCCATCGGTCCCGATCCGGCTTAAGTATAAAACACGAAAGTTGTCCGGAATGAGATTTTACTGTAATGTTGGCAACCGTTTAGCCTAAAAGCCAAAAACGAGAGACATGTTTACCACAAATCGGAAAGATAGATTTTTAAGAAACACTCTAATTAATGATTGCTGTTTGGAATAGTAAAAAGAGGTTTCGGGCACTTTCGGACGATTTTGGATATTTTTAATGCAAGCGAAACATATAGAAATGCTAAGTAATTAGTTAGAACAACTAGAAATGTCATGCAATGTTATTTGAGATGACGACCATAATAAAAAGTAGGATTATTAAAAATGGTACGAATTAGACATTTAGGCGATTTAAACATAAGGATTAGGCGGTTTAGAATTGTTTAAGCGATTTGTAAAATATGGATACTTAAGAAAATAGGGGATGTTATTAACGTTTTGAAACTAAAAAGTTTCCTAAAAAGGAAAGTTTCTAAATGGTGGGAGTAACACTTATGTATATGTCTGGATTTAACTAGACGTGGTAAATGTTTCAAAGTCTTTTATGACTAAAACGCAAATACACTTGGATGCTTTAAATGATGAACATGGATGCTTTACCTGTATCTTTGACGAATGCTAAGTCATACCCATATTCACTCTAGGTCGCGGCTAGACCTCCTTATATCTTCATCATTTGTTGTGGTTATCGCTTATCCTTGCTAAGGTGAGTTCATAGCCCCACCTTTTTACTAATTTACAAATGCTATATACCATGGGGTGAGAATACAAAGTTTGCTTTAAAATGTGGACACAAGTTCTTTACGCCGAGTTTTACTTGTTATGTGTTCCTAAGTTGCGTACAAACCTACTTTTGCCCAAATTATCATGAACTTTAATTTCTCGACTGGAGGACCGGTTGAGGGAGCGCGAATGAGTAAATAAGATCTATTGGGACTAATTATCCCTATCCGTTTTGGTTCCACTTAACGAAGAACAAACGGATATATGTCATGTCTATTGTGCATTATTGTTGGTCTTGGTTGGGACACCGTTAAGGGCAGGAATACTAATATGACATATGTAGCATGCCTGTTTGATTATTAGCTTCAGTTGCAATGAGCGTTAGAGCAACAATAAAAAAAATCTTCTTTATGTGATGCTGTATTTGTATAGTAGTACATACGTCTTGAATATCATGTGGTCCACTCTTTTATTAACTTAAACCTATGAAATCACCAACATTACGTGACGGATTTAAAACATGTTTTCTCAAGTGCTAGCTGATATATTCTGATTGCATGTGGAGTAATATTTGCTATGTGACTTCGCCAATTTCAAGCGTATCTACTATTTACTCGTTGTTTCTTATCAAAAACTTTGTTATGCTTCGCTACTTTTAACTTAAGTTATTGTAGGTTGTAAAACATAAATATTATTTTTATCTTATGTATTAGTAAACATTTTCAAACGACCATGATTAGTTGGTCGTTCTTATTGCTTTGTGATCGATTATGTAATACGTCACGCCCTCAGGACACGTATTCCGTCCAGCCACCATTTGGGGGTGTGACATATAGGTAATCAGAGCCAAAGTTTATAGAGAACATGAAGTTATACTAGGTCTTGTCTATAACCATGAGTGTGATTCCCTATGTGCCAAAAATTTAGCTTACTTGTTGTCGTATCTTGACTGCATACATATATATGGATTACTATATATACGTAGGAGTATTACAAAATGCCATATTTTACTTGCCATTCCATTTTAGCATTTCTTTATGCCTTGAATGGTTTTCATATAAATGGAGATTTTATATAAACTTATGCTTGTGCAGAGTATGGCAGCTTCACATATGTTATTATCTCTGATTCTTCGATGAAGTGGGGATCACCGCCCCTCGGGTTATTCTTTTTGGTGATGATTCTACTGATATTCCCTTCAAACTTCTGTGGTTGCTCCAAGACTTCTACTATTGCTCCTTTTATTTCATATGCCGCTCCTGTGGTTGAGACGACTCTTGTCGCTTCACCCACTGGATTGTGTGGCTTTGTTCCTTATACTGGTTCCGATTCTGATTCACCAGATGAATGACTTCACCATAGCAATTTCCCCGCGATCAGCCATTTCACCATTTATATGCACCGATTCTTCTGAGGCTCCTGATTCTTCAAGATGGACCCCACTGTAGGACCCTTATGTACAACCATTCTCTTGGAGGGTTGCTCGTTGGAGGAACAGGGTAACATCACGTCCATCATCATCATCTGAGTTTCCTATTGCTCCTGTTACTGCCCCGCCCGGGATTCGTCGACGATCAACGATTCTTATCTGACCCGGGGAGGCTATTCCTTTTGGTCGACCTTACCGCACCCATCTTAACGGGCCGCGTAAGTTACTGACTGCGAGGAAGAGAGTTGGACCTTTACCAGCTTGCAGATTAGCATCGAGGCATGCATCACCTCATTCTTCAGACCATCACTCATCTTCTTCTAGTTCATCTTCGGATTCTTCGACAGTTCATTCTTCGGGTTTTGATGCATCAGATCAGGCTCATTCTGGATCTTCGACTAGAGATGTACAACCTAGATTATGTTACCCTCTGAGGAGAGCACCACGACGTAGTGAGGCATTTCATCGTTGGTGTGCTGCTCCGCTATCTACTTTGTATCCACTGACTACATCAGAGTCATATTCAGGAGATTTGTCAGAGAGACCCCTGCATTCATCTTCACATTCTGCTGGACCATCTCGCAAGAGATGTAGATCCCCGGTTGATTCTGTACCATCATCTATGCCAGTTATAGGATCATTAGCTCCTACTCGTGCTGATCTCTTACCACCTCTTAAGAGGTTCAGAGATTTATATTCGTTTAAGGCTAACATAGAGGAGGATACCGATATTGATCCTATAGAGACTGAGGTTGATATGAAGTTAGGTATTGGTGATGGGGATGATGTTATAGATTATGTTGAGATTGACCCTAGGGATGTCAGGGATGACGCGGAGGAGTATGAGGCTGACGTCAGTGCTGGAGACACGGTTGAGGTAGGTATCGACCCAATGTTCGCACCGATAGTTGAGGAGGAGATTGTAGAGCCAGCTGAAAAGGATTCTTCTGATTCGTCTGGCACTAGGGATGGCATTGTTAGGTCATTCGAAGATATGATGATTGACTTGGATGATGCTTTGCGTGACTTTTACCATCACATGTTTGAGGTTCGTATTGATAGGATTGTCAGGATTGAGACTGCTCAGAGACGGTTAGAGGCTGATCAGTTGATAGCTAGGGGACAGAGAGTTAGTATGATCAAGAGGATTGACAGCTTGAGGTTGTATTATGTTTGAATGATAACATTCAGCCATCTTCGAGTCCTGCACTCCTTCCGCTACTGCTTAATTACCTGAGATAAACATGCTAAAAAGGGTCAACACAAAGGTTGAGTGAAATTCATATGTTTGAAATGTAATAATTGAATACAGGTTATTATATGGAAATATTGGCATTACAAGGATAATTACCATGAGAACAATTTAATATCATTGAGAACAGTATTATCATGGAAAACATTGGAGATAGTAATCATATGGGTTGAATGCGGTTATTATAATGTGTAATAATTGCAACGAATACAATTAAGCCATGGAAATCAGGGTAACATTTTTATTGCAGTAAGCCATGACACAGATAAATTAACAGGTAATCACCGTAGTGATATAGGTTAGGGACAATGATCCCCGTGAAAAGATAACTTGCCAATGTTACCTATTAGGACAGAATATGTGCATTTGGCTACCCAGCATGGGTATAACAAACGTGCCATCCACCCCCAATAGATCTCTACAATATTCGCGTTCACGTCGCAATGCAAAGTAAATTAATGAATCATGAATATGGAACTAATGGCACCTGAAGCTACTTAGGCAAAAATATACAGGATGCATACATTTAGAAAACACTTCATTCATGTTTTATATAAGGTATCACAGGTTATAAAGTATTCAAAAGATGAAATGGGGTTAAGAATTCAGTAAGCCCTTTAAAAGTAATCACATTGTTATAGAGAATAAAACGAGTACGAAAAGATTTTGTAAACAAGCATGTATCCCCTCGCGGTTTATAAAACAGTAAAAATAGAAAGGCGAGGTTATGAACTTCACCTGGTAGTAGATGTAATAAATAGTTCTGAAATAAAAATGACGACCTTAATCACAATCTTAATTGGGGAATGTGATATAGTAAAATAGATAGTAAATTACCCACGTCACACAACCTGATTAGAATATTCAAGTCTTCGAAAGTTTGTACTTTAGAAACTTTGGTTAAGAGTTATGAGTTTGATTGAAGAGTTTGGAATTAATTATATCACTGATTCGGGCCATCAAAATCAAAGTCCTTCAGTAAACGTTTTGAGAGCTAGGGCAACTTTAATTCGTAAACCCAACAACTCATCAGAACGTAATACCAAGATGAAACCTCTTAATATGAAAAGCTCCCACTAGTATTGTGATATATATAACGTTTTAGCGTTTTAAAATCCATATCTGAAATGATTAACACTAGCATTAATTAAAGTTATGTCTGGTAATGTTTTAAATGGGTTTTTATACTTTTTCAAAATATTACATTTTAGACCCTGAGGTTTGAAAAATTACAAGTAGACCCCTAGGGTTTTCATTTTTACGACTTTGGTCCTTCAACTTAAAAGGATAACCCAGTAAACTTGTACTTTGGAAAAGAGACATAAATAGACCCTTATAGTTATACTTTGATTAAAAACATTTTCAGCCCCTTTAGTTTATAATTTCAGAAAGTTTACCTATATACCCCTGCATGGACTCTAATTACAAAACAAGTCCAAATTGCCTGCAAGCTTAGTATTTAACATTTACAATAGACATTTCTAAGTTTATAAAAAACTAAATAATAAGTTTTAACGCAACACAAGTTAAAATAACGATTCGTTAGGCTAGGAGCAAAATGGGTCAAATTAGGGTTACAAAACGTAAACGCACGGGTTATAAGTTCAATTCCTTCATTAAATCAATAAAGTGTTAGTTAACATTAGTTAAGCATGCAAGGATAAGAATTATAGATAATATTTAATAACAATTATAACATTTAGTTTTAAGAAAAATGCAAAATTAGGGTTTTGGGTGTACGGTTTTGGATCAAAATGGAAAATGAGCATGAATTGAGTTATGAAACTTTAAAAATAGTATATTTAGGATCATATGAACATTATAAGGGTGTAATAGCAGAAGTAGAACATTTAAAACCTGGGTTTGAGCTTCAATGATTAAAAATGGTGGAAATGGGTTGTTTCAGGTAGTATTTCCACTCGTACGCCTTGTATTTTTTTACTTTGGGGATTCAATTCTTCTGGGCTTTGCTTCTTGAACTTCTTTAATGATCCTAGGATCATATGGGAGCAAAGTATTGCTGCCTTATGTGTTTGAGAAAGAAGAGATGTGGTGCGAGTTGTAATGAAGACATAAGGTCCCTATTTATAGGTAAATTTCATCTTAGTGACCAAGGAAGCTAAGATAGCTTCTGGTTCTGATATGGGACGTGTGTATATGCTAGTAGATGATGTTTGAAGTCTATATTATGAATGTCAAGGTCTAGAAATTAGAATGGAGGTGTTGGATACCTTAGTTGATGACATGTGTAAGGATGGAAGAAACAAGAATATTCATGAGACCATGTGCTCTCAAATTTGACCAAGTAATGGTCTAAACAGCTGGGTAAGCAGCTTGAGGGTTTCTAGAATAGGTTCACATTGGTTATTTTCACTTGGAATGGTTTGAAATGGGTCAAAATCGAGTATGAAAGGGTTCGGGTCAGTTTTGGAGCTCGATGTGTTGTTCAAGGGTTTTTCCAAGGTACATTGTGTTTTTAATGATTGCGATATCATTAAATAGTTGTTAAGATCTGATTAAAAGTAATTAGCAAAGATTAGCAATTGTTTTGGGTTAAAATGGGTTAAAATTGAAGAAATGAGGTCACGGGTTTAACTAGGGCTTGTTTAGGGTTTCTTTGGCTTTCTTGGCTTGTATTTTGTGTATAAATGATCAAGGGTGATGGATTACTGATCTTGAGCAATGTAATATGAATTATTAATGATATTTTGAATAGTTGGTTTAAATTAAAATGGTTAAATGGAATAATAAAACTATAGCTTGGAATTGAGGTCATATAAGGCTTTATGGTTTTCTAGCTTTGTAATGTCATGTACATTATTGAAAGCAAGGATGGAAATGAAGGATAAAGGTTTGTAACCTCATTTTATGGTTTAAAATGACTCTTGGTTGCTTACTTTAGAATGAGATGGTCAGAAAATGAGTAAACGGGTCATAGTTATATTTAGAGCACAATCTAGTACATTTGGGTGATTCTGATTCGTTTTAAGCGAACAAATAAATAAGATGATGAAGTAATGATGAAATAATGATTGATTAGGATTGATATGATTGTAAAATAAGTTATTGCAACTTATTTGAGTGTTGGTTAAGGTTTAAAATGGATTATAATGAAGAAACAGGTCATCGTGTAGTATGTAGCTCGGGTTAGGGTTTCTGACTTTTAAATTAGGGTTTTGAGTGCAAAAATATGTATGAAAGTTTATGAATAGAATAATTAGGGTTTACACATTGTATATTGAGTATAGTAGCTTGTACATAAGTGGTGGTGAAGAAATTGGAATGAAAATGGAGGTAAAACAGCGATTTTGGGAGTTCATGCCTTAATGACTTGTATAACATTGAGCTTTAGGAGACTTGTACATTGACTTGAAGAGATTTTATATTTCAAATGAGATGTTATATTACTTGTACATATGCTTTAGTAGCTTGTGCATTCACTTTAGATGTTAACCCTTCATGAAATTAGGGTTTAGAGGCATACGATAACGGTTTAAAGCCCGTTTTGATATAACGTTGCGAATGGTACATTATAGGAATAATGTACTTTGTAAAAATGATATTATGATATTGACTTGATATATTAGGATGATTGATTGACATATATGAAGATAGGATTGTCATAGATAGGTTGCGTGAGCTCGTCTACTTTAGTAATGACATACTGAGATATATAAGTAATGTAATAAAGCAAAAAAATTCCCCGTACAATTGTGATCATAGTAAAATAGGTTGATGAAAATTCTTGGGTTGTTATATTTGAGGACATGCCGATTGACTTGGATGATGTTGTGTGTGACTTTTACCATTATATGTTTGAGGTTCGTATCGATAGGATTGTCAGGATTGAAACTGTTTAGAGACAGTTGGAGGCCGATTAGCTGATAGCTAGGGGAGAGAGAGTTGTTATGATCGAGAGGATTGAGAGTTTGAGGTTCGAGAACCTCAAGGTTCGTGCTATGTTGGATATCGAGAGGGATCGTGTGAACAGTCTTCGACCTTCAATGTCTCTTCACAGAGGAGTTTATTGTCAAGTTATCTAGGGATCGTGATGATTACTACAGGGAGACTTAGGAGGTTGGAGTCGATGTTGAGAGACATTTGGGTTTTCGCCCTCACAAGTATACAATGATCATGTAGGCCACTAGACTGATGGTTAGGTCTAATGTTGCATAGAAAGAATTGTAGATCCTGTACCTATTTTGGATATTTGTTGTTATCCGAATATGCTTTATGTCAGATAATGAAAAGCTTGTTTTGATTCTCTCGCCTATTTATCTATATTGTTATTTATTTGTTCTGGCAATCGTGTTGTAATTATATTTTATTTCATAGCATGTATTAAATTATCGTTATCTAATAATCGTGTATTGTTTCAAAATCTCACCATGGGTTGTGTCTTGTGATGTAGAACAATGACTAACACTCGTTCCGGGATGACCCCTGCCGCAATTGAAGAAATGATCAACCAACGTGTAGACGCAGCTCTAGAGGCTCGTCGGGTTAACCAAGATATTGGACTCGGGAATGGGAATGACAAACAGTGGAGGCAACGACGGTGACGGTAATGAGAACCGTAATGTGAATGGAAGAGGCGATAGACCTGTTGCTCGTGAATGTACTTACCAAGATTTCATGAAATGTCAACCACTGAGTTTTAAAGGAACAGAAGGTGTGGTTGGTTTGATAAGATGGAGTGAAAAGATGGAAACTGTGTTTCACATCAGCAACTGTCCGGAGAGATATCAGGTGAAGTATGCTACCTGCACTTTACTCGACAGTGCATTAACCTGGTGGAATTCTCACAAGAGAACCATCGGAACTGATGCTGCATACGCTTTATCATGGAGAGAGTTGTTGAAGCTGATGACTGAAGTGTACTGCCCAAGAAATGAGATCCAAAAGATGGAAACCGAGTTGTGGAATTTGTCGGTGAAGAACAATGACATGGCTACTTACACTCAAAGGTTACAAGAACTTACCATGATGTGTACCAAAATGGTCCCCGAGGAGGAAGATCGGGTGGAGAAATTCATTGGAGGTCTTCCTGATAATATCCAAGGAAATGTGATTGCTGCAGAACCCGCAAGACTACAAGATGCTGTTCGAATTGCCAACAACTTGATGGATAAAAAGTTGAAGGGCTATGCTGTGAAAAACGCAGAGAACAAGAGGAGATTGGACAACAACTATAGAGGCAACCGTGGGCAACAACCACCCCACAAACGACAGAATACTAGAGGTCAGAATGTTGCTAGAGCCTATACGGCTGGTAACAATGAGAAGAATGGTTATGGAGGAACACTTCCTTTCTACAATAGGTGTAAGCTACACCACGAAGGACAGTGTACTGCTAAGTGTCATAACTGTAAGAGGAATGGACATCTGGCCAGGGATTGCAGGTCTGTTATGACTGTAACTACTCAAGGAACTCCAGGGCCAAATCAGGGAGTTGTTATGTGTTTTGAATGTGGAGTACAAGGACATTACCAAAAGGATTATCCCAAAGTCCAGAACCAAAACCGTGGGAGCAAAGCAAGAGTTCCTGATACAAGAGGCAAAGCATATGTCCTAGGAGGAGGTGACGCTAATCCGAGTTCCAACACTGTCATAGGTACGTTCCTTCTCAACAATAATCATGCTTATATGTTATTTGATTCAGGTGCCGATAGAAGTTTCGTATCAAATACTTTTAGTGCATTGCTAGATATCATTCCCTCTACCTTAGACGTTAGTTATGCTGTCGAGCTAGCTGACGGAAGAACTTCAGAGACCAACACTGTGCTTAGAGGCTGTACAATAGATTGATAGGACATCATTAAATATCGTCTTGATGCCACATAGATTTGGGTAGTTTTCGATGTTATCATTCGGCATGGATTGGTGTAGTGGCAAAGAGATCATCAGTTGATTGTTTATGACGATAGATAGTCTTATTCCTTAGGAAACAGAAATCTTACGTCAGAGACAAAAGTGGACAAGGAGAAGAAAATCAACGTGAGCATTATATCATGTGTAAAGGCCCAGAAGTATATGGAGAAAGGTTGTCAACTATTTATGGCGCATGTTACGGTGAAATAAAACAAAGACGAGTCGAAGGAGAAGTGACTCGAAGACGTGCCGACTGTACATGACTTTCCAGAAGTCTTTCCTGAAGACTTACCTGGATTACCACCAATACGACAAGTTGAATTCCAAATTGACCTAGTCCCAGGTGTAGCACCTGCAGCTGAGCCCGTCATAGATTAGTCACTTCAGAAATGGAAGAATTGTCTACCCAACTAAAAGAACTTCCAGACAAAGGATTTATAAGACACAATTTCCTCCCCTAGGGAGCTCCGGTTTTTGTTTGTCAAAAAAGAAAGACGGCCACTTTTCGGATGTGGTATCCGTCTACCGTAACTTTAACAAGCGTTTACAATAAAGAATCGATAACCCACTTACCGAGAATTGACGACTTTGGTTTGAATCATTGCAGAGTACTCAAGTGTATAGGCTCGAAGAACTAAAAAAGACTTGAGTCTGGTTACACCACTCAGAGTTCGTGATAGGAGATTCCAAAGACGGCGTTTAGGACCCTAATGGTCCACTACGAGTTCCAAGTGGATGCCTTTCAGGTTTACTAACGCGCCGGCAGTATTCCATGAACTTTAATGACCGGGTAAGCAGACCATAATGAGATTAATTAGGGAATTCGTGATCATCGATATATCTTGATCTACTCGAAGACCAAGGAAGGAACATGATGCACATCTTAGACCAAAATTTTGGATTGCTCAATGAAGGAACAATTGTACGCCAATGTTCTCAAAGTGCGACTTTTAGCTGTCAAGGTTTGGTAAGCGTTAATTACACAACCTATTGTTGATCCCACGCCATATCAATTCATTTAGTATATGAAAGAGTTATTTACCTAGGAAGATTCCAAAAGTAACAAGAATTGCGACCTTTGTGTCTATACGAAAGTGTATGCGGAAACTCCCTTTGATACTCTAAAAAATGAATGGAAACAGTAACAAATCACTCACAAACAATAAATACAACATCACTGCTTCAATATTATAAATAAATACGAGTACTCTCTAAGTATACTGGGGTACACACCCTAGAAGCAAATACAAATTCTCTCTAAGTGTATATCTTAAAGTTCTAACTATCACTACTCTAGGGATCTCCTTTTATAGAAATACAAGGAACCCTTTACACATATATCTGCCTATCTATTAGGAACAGTTACAGTTCAAAACTAAATATTCCGAAATGCTCTCCATACCTTCTATTTCATAACATCACTTTGACTATTAGCAGTACAAACCTCTTCACTAGCGTATTAAGTTTCAATAGGCCCAGTACTAACTTGTGCTGCATACAAACTATTGTTGTTGCAGTACTAACTCCCTTTAGATACTAATGCAGTATAAGTCCTGTGAAGATTAATTCCCAACATCCTCCCCCCTAACTTGCAGATTTTCCTTAAATCAACAAGTTTCTTCTGAATAAAATCTCTATACTGCTGATGATGCGTCAAACACTATTGTCATTTCAGCACTTGATCTCTTATGAATCTAAGAGTTCGAAATCTTTGTAAACTTTCATGGTCTACTCCAATCTTGTACTCACATCTTTGACAGCAATCTCGTGATCAAGGGATACTTCTTTTCTGTCAACATATGAATCGCCAGTCCATTGTTCATCAACAAAATATGAATACCACAGAAATCATGTAATCTCCAGCTCAAAAGATTGTATTCATGTTGGTCTTTCCAAATCTCATCATCCTCATCAGGCTCAAACAAGGTGTGTAAATCTCCCCAAAGCATAAGATCAAAACCTTCTGGTGCTGAAGAACTGTATCTCTCCTTGACTAACCTGAACAGTTGTTCTACATCCATTCTGTCAAAATCTTGAAGCATTTCACTTAGTATCTTATATTTCTTGGAGCTTCCATCACCCCTAAAGACTTGATAGTACATGAAGGTTTCTGTCAACACAACTGTCTTCCAATCTACAATAGGAAACTTAGTTGATAAGGATTCAATCTCTATGGGAGTTTTCTCTCTTGGTACTACATCCAGTAAATCCTTTGAAGCCATCTTTCTCAACAACTTCTAACTTTTGTCTCTTCTTTGTTTTTCCTAGAAGGACTTCTTCTCTTTGTTGTTGTTTCTTTGGGAACTTCTTCCTTTTTCTCTTGAGTAACAGCTTGTTTTCTTTCATAATACTTTTCTTGTAGACTTTTCATTCTCAGGAGACTTTAGCTTCTTACTTGCTTCTCTGTGTCCAAAGGCACAAACCTTTGAATTAAAGTCCCAAAGCTTTCAAAAATATGCCCTTACTTCATTGTAAGACATCCCTTTGAATTCAGTCAATCTTAAATATTCCCTTGGTTCCTCAAATACTAACCATGTTTCCTCTAGCTTGGCGAATTGACTTAGGCTTCAATTTCCAGAGAATGATATCTAAGGACTGAAGGATCATTCCAGTCAATCTTCTTTGTAGCCTTAGCTTCATCCATAACTCTTTTCCTTTCTTCTTCATCCCATTGTCTAGCAATCTCTGCATCTCTAGCAATTTGAGCCCTTTGTTCCTCATGCATCTGTTCTTCAATCCTAAGTGCTTCAGCAAAACTTAATCTTTCTTGCTCAAGCTCCTTCTTGGATTTCTTCTTGGGCTCTTCATCTGTCATTATACCCTTACCCTTATCTTTTCTTTTCTCTGCACTTCTTCTTGAGTAGGTAGCCGTTTCCCCAGCAGTACTAATGTGTACTCCAGCAGTACTAACTGGAGGAACTTCTTCACTAGCAGTATCTTTCTTCTTGCCAGCAGTACTAATTTGATCACTAGCTTTTCCACTGCCCTCTTGCTCATGGATGACTTCAGTTGGAGTTTAGTTCTTGTATAAAAGTTCATTTCAGTCTTGCTTTTCCTTGACCTCCTTCATCATCTTTAAAACCTTCTTTAGAGAACTTCCTCCCCAGTTAGGGTAAGAATCATCTTTACATCTGAAAGAACAAATCTAGAATGTCTTCTTGCCTTCCCAACCTTAATCTCGAGCCTCTAGTATCTTGACCGCTTAATATAAGCTTAGTGTTAAGCAGAACTGTAGGTTTGCTAGTCTTGGTCAATCAGCCTCAAGAACTCCAACCCTGTCAGAAATTATGTTTAATCAAAGTCAATCAATTCATGAAGTTTTCAAGCTACCCTCATCAATTCCCATGTAGTGAACAGCAATGGAGAGGTGAGTCAGGGGTGTAGGAGGATGATATTCGAGCCAAATTGATTTTGGGGAAGGGTTTGTGTAGGGAAGGTTGAGGTGTAGGTGTTGAGGTATGGTAGAGTAATGTGTCTGATTCAGGCTAGTGGAAGATGTAGGTGGAGGGGAAGGTGAAGATTTTGGTGGATCCTTGAAAGGTAGAGGATTCAACATCAATCCAACAAATTTGGAATAAATCAACTTCCTGCCCTGAACAAACCCTTGTTATGTCTCTTCATTTTGCTAAAAACCTTCATTGTGAGAGTTGGGACTATATAAATTCTAAGTTTGTTGGAGCTTGTGTCTCTTCAATCTAAGCATAGTTGATAAACTCATGATACCTTAAAAACTTATGGGACTAGATATGTTAGAACACCATATGGTCAAAGATCATCCAGAAAATTTGAACTTTCTATCTGTGGCTTAAACAAATGACACTACTGCAATGTTACTTGCCTAAACTGCTCCCAAGCCAGTTATCTTTAGGCTTACACATGAAGGATATTATGTATAGAAACCTCCATTTGAGGTGAAATGCGACCTTTTTGAAAGTTTAACTTATTCTGGAGTTAAGTAACATACCCAAAAGCGCCAGTTGAGCAATATCTCGTAGGTGGAAAAGAGAGTACTCCATCTTGATCATCCAACTTTAGATGTCCTCCTTAGAGAACCGTCAGAGATTAAGTGATTGGGTCCCCTCGATAGAACATGATTCTTAACTGATCCCTCAATCATCATCACAATCTCAGCATACCTCCAAAATTGTCTTATAAACGAGACAACACCACTTCTGGTTTCTGGCTAAGGTCATAATGAATATTACAACGAGTGATGAAATCAATGATTGGATGGAACCCTGCACTACCCGTAGATTTTTCAAGATACGCAACCATATTGTGTTTGTCACAAAATTCTAAATTTGCCATGAATGAAATTGTAAGTAAAGAAGTGGGATTTGATCGTGTAAGGTAGTATTAGGTCTGGAGAAAGTTAATTGCAAAGTGATAGAGAAAAACAAGAAATAAAATTAGACCATATTAAGAAGATTGACGATAAACGAAAGATCTTCTAATTTATAGTGAGTTCACGAAACGTCCAATTTGGTCAACAGCCATACCCCTGTATTTTGGCGAAATTCTCAACGGCTCTATCAATTAATGAAAATTTTTGATTAGGCTTCCAAACAGTACTACCGGTCATCCAGCATCATTAATTTTAGCCTACAGTATTAAAATTTCCCTAGCAGTAATAACATCTCCACCCAACACAGTACAAAGCCAAGATTTTGAAGGACTAAAAAAACACGTCACACAACCTCTCTTTTCTGTTTTTAGGCTCACAATTCATCTCTCAATTCTTTTGGCTCACTTGACACTCTATCTATTTTTTCACACAGCTCTCTTATTCTGTATTTTAAGCTCACCAATTCTTCTACTTTTGTTTTAGCTCACACATTCAACACAAAATGTAATTTTGGCAAACTAACCAGCCATAAACGGATTGATGAGTCTTAGTACCAATAGCCGTTTGCTTTGACTATCCATTGCTTCATTTATAAAAACATGGTGTCAATGATTACCATATAGTTTTTGAGTAAACTACCAACTATAAAACGGATTTGATAAGTTCCTTTACCATGAGCCGTTTGCTCTGGACTAGCCAATGCTTATTGATAACAACATGGTGCAATGATGTACCGATATAGTTTTGAGTAACTACCACTATAAACGGATTTGAGAAGTCTTTACCAGGAGCCGTTTGCTCTGGACTAGTCAATTCTTGATGTCGATTAGACATGGTGAATTGATGACCATTTGAGGTGTGGTGTAACAACCAACACTGTAAGAACAACCATCATGTTTCCTCCCCTCAAATGATATATGATGGACTAACTTCAATGTCACACTTCAGTGTATACCCTGAAACAGTTAGCTTAAAACCAAGACAAAAACCAACCATGGTTCTTGATAAACAGTATTAAGTGTTATGCACAAGAGTAACAAAGAAACCGAACTATTTCTAGCAGTACAAATTATAAGTAACAGTTTTAACAAACAGGTGTAAATATAATTAGCAGTACTAACTAGACCTAGCAGTATTAAATTCCAAAACACTAACAGTACTATTATTTAACAAACTTTACAAAAACATATAAGAGATTTGGACCTTAGGGATTGAGCATTCCAATACTTGAAACCAAGTACTGAAATCTACCAGCATCAAAACCTTTTGTAAGAAGATCAGCTACATTAAGTTGAGTATCAATTTTAGCCATTTGAATCAACTTTTTAGTATTACAATCTCTTATAAAATGATGCCTAATCTCTATATGTTTTGTTTTAGAGTGTTGAACAGGATTTTCTATGATACAAATAGTACTGGTATTGTCAATGTAAATAATAGTGCTCATAAAATTGTACCCATAATCAAGCAATTGGTTTTGGATCCAGAGAACTTGTCCACAGCAATTTGCAGCAGCCACATATTCAGCTTCAGTTGTAGAAGTGGCAACCACAGTTTGTTTCTTGCACTGCCAAGAGATCAACCTATTTCCCAAAAATTGACAACCTCCAGTGGTGACTTCCTTTCAAGTGTAGCACCCGCATAGTCACTATCATATAAGGCAACAAACCACCATTGGAGATCCTAGAATACCAAAGACCTAGAGATGGCTTCCTTGAGGTATCTAAAATTCTTTTGACAAGCTAAAAAGATGAGGAAGTTTTGGGAGTAACTTGAAATCTTGCACATGCACATACTGCAAACATGATATCTGGTCTAGATGCTGTGAGATACATCAAAGGATCCATTCATGGATCCTATAAAGATTTTCAACAACTCATAGCATCAGAATCATTAACCAAAGGCCTTTCCAAATCAGTGGAGTGGGAGGCAACATTACATCTGTGTAGATGAACTTTCTTTAGGAATCTCATGAACATATATTATCTTGACAATAAATATGCTTTCTTCTCCTGTTGAACTTCAACCCCAACAAGAAGGTAAGTTCCCCCAAGGAACTTCATCTGAAACGATTATCCTTCATAGCTTCTCAAACATCTTCACACAACTCCCTTTCTTGTAGATCCCCAAAGATGAATGTCATCTACATAAATTTTGAAACAAGCAAAATATGACTTGATTGACTTTTGATGAAGAGAGTTTTGTCAATTTGACCTCTTTAAATCCATTTGCTCCAGAAGATAAGTGGCCAATGTGTCATACCAAAGCTCTAGGTGCTTGATGAAAGATCCACATAGAGCTTCACAATTTGTAGACTTTATCAGGATGGTCAGATCGTTCAAACCCTGGAGGGTGACACACATACACCTCCTCTCCATTTGACCAAAAGAAAGCCACTTTGACATCCTTTGGTAACAGAAACCCATAAAAGAAGCATAACCATAAATATTTCTATATAGCCTCAATCCGGCTACTGGAGCAAATACTTCATCATAATCAAATCCCCTTCTTCTTGTGTATGGCCATGGGCAGACAAGTCTTCTTTGTTTCCTTACAACTAATTCCCCCTCATCCTTCTTGTTTCTGTAGACCCACTTTGTACCAATAGCCCTATGCCCTTTAGGCAAGTCCACAAGAACCCATACATTTTGTAGCTTGAACTGTAGGAGTTCCTCTTTGCATTGCCTCTACCCAAGCAGGATCACTAAGAGCTTTAGAAACTCTCTTTGGTTTTTTCTTGAATAAGAAAACAGGCAAAAAGGCATGTAAGGCAAGTCCCTGGTGAGTCATTCCTTCATTAAATGGCACTAAGAATCCTAGTTCAGAAATGAAGTTTGTCTCCTTCTTGTTTGAACAGAAGACTGCACATCACCAATCACAATGATCAATTGGGATGATCCCCTTGTGAATACTTGATGATGAGTAGTAGAAACTGCATCAGATGTGAAAGATTCCCCAATATCCAAAATATGCTTGAATCCTCCTGATGGTGAGTCTTCAGTGGTAGGAATTTGTCCATTGATCCTCAGAATAGCAGTAATAAACTGCATAATCAGCAGAAACAAAGTTTCTACTACTACCAGTATTAACTTGTGGACTGGCAGTATTAACTTGGTGATCATCAATGCCATCTTCCTGAAAGCTGCTATCATCATGAGTCCCATCTTGACCTTGTAATTGTACATCATCCACAGATTGAGGTATAATATCTTCAAAGTATGAAGCATCCTTCCAGATTGGCATGAAAATACAATCTTGATCTTTTTGAGAAGATATGTTCGAACTCAGAACCTACTTGCATACCTGTAAAACAATAGAAAAAGTCCTTCAACTACCTGGAACATAATTCACAGTTTGGGTTAGAGAATCAAGATCAAACAGCCACTTTGGACCATTCCCTTCCAACATAGGGTTAATATCTCTAGAAACCCAACATGCAAGTTTTCCTGTACTTTCCTAGTTCTAATGTTGTATACCCTAAAAGCTTTGCTACTTAAAGAATACCCAACAAAGAAACCTTCATCACTTTTGCCATCAAACTTGCCCAACTTATCTAAGGTATTAAGAATTGTAACATGACATCCAAATGGCTTCATAAATCCTATAGCTGGTTTAATACCCCTAAAGAGTTCATAAGGAGCCCCTTTATTATTGCTTTGACAACTAAGACCCTATTTTGTACATAGCAAGCAGTAGAAACTGCTTCTGCCCAAAATGTTGTAGGTAACTTAGAATCTGCTAACATAGTTCTAGCAGCCTCAATAAGAGTCCTATTCTTTCTTTCAGCTACACCATTTTGTTGAGGTGTCCTTGCTACACTGTATTCTCTCTTTATACCTTTTTCTCTACAGAACTCATCCATCACATGGTTTTTAAATTCAGTCCCATTGTCACTTCTGATAATTTTAACCTTTTTATCCACTAATTTTTCTATTTTCCTGATAAAGTTTTTAAGGATCTCACTAGTTTCATCCTTAGATCTTAAAAAGAAAACCCATGAAAACCTACTAAAATCATCAGTAACTACCAAGCAGTATTTTTTATGCATTAAACTACTCACAAAAGTTGGACCAAATAGATCCATATGTAGCATAAATAATGGCTTAGTAGAGGGACTAAAAGCTTTGGTCTTACAAGAGGCTCTATGTTGCTTGCCTTTAAGACAGGCAACACAAGTTTGGTCATTCTTAAACTGTTTTAAAGGCAAATCTCTTACAAGATTATCTTTTACAAGTTTATTGATATTTTTGAAATTGACATGACCAAGCCTCCTATGCCATAACATTGATTCCTCAGATGTAGCCTTTGCAACTAGACAAGTTAAACCATCTTTGGGAACTATGTTTTTCATATCAAAACTGTACATATTGTTTTGTCTAGGAATTTTAAGTAGTACTTGACTTTCATCAGGCAACTTAAAATTGGGAGACAAAACAAGACATTCAGAATCAGTGAAAAGAACATAGTTCTTTTTGTCACACATTTGTGAGACACTAAAAAGGTTAAACTTCAACTCTTTGACAAAGTATACATCTTCAAAATCAAGTTTATCTGTTTTGATAGTACCTTTACCAGTGATTCTTCCTCCATTTGCTCCTCCACCAAAAGTAACAAATCCTCCATCAAATTCTTTGAAATCTGAGAGGTGAGCAATGTTTCCAGACATGTGCCTTGAGCATCCACTATCCACAAATCCTTTTTCATTCAATTGGTAGTTGCTCTGCACACAGAAACTTATGAAGTTAGTTATTTTTGGGGACCCAAGCCATTACTGACTTGGATCTGCCTCGTGCATCAATATAATTATATTTGTTAAAGGTTAATGATGCACCATTGGGTTTGATAGGTCTCCACACCCAACATGCTGAGGGCTTAACAGCATTAAAACCCCTTGCCCTGACAGTATTAACATTTGGCCTAACAGTATTAAAAACTTGTTTAGCAGTATTAATATTTTGAATATTAGACCTCTTTGTTAATGCTGTATTCTTGTAAAAGGGCCTTTGTGCTTGATTTTGAAAATTAGTCTTTGGCCTAGCACAAGAAACTGTAGGTTTTGGGTGAGCAGTATTATAAGGCCTAACAGTATTAACAAACCTAGCAGTGCTAACAGGTCTGACAGTGTTAACAGACCTAGCAGTACTAAGAGGCTTTGCATTTTTGACAGTTTTAAGGCCAGTCCTCATTAAGACTGCTCTTGGAACCATATGTTTATAAGCATTAGGACAATCATACTGAAAGTGATCAAAATTACCACAAATAAAGCATGCCTTGTTATTAAAAACAAAGTTAACTCCTAATTGATGAGATTTCTGACCATTCCAACTTCTTTGATTCCCTCTAGGTCTCTGTGACCTATACATCTCAGCATACCTAATTGACTTTCTACTTGGACTTGCAGGTTTTAATGACTTTTTCTCAGTAGCAATAGGTACAAAAGCTTTCTTTTCTTCCTTGGGAATTGACTCAACTTCTTCCTCATCATCTGACACCCAATCTTCAATAATTGGGGCATCCATATTTTCTCTAGCCTCTTTAGGTTCTTCTAACCTAACATTATTAGCCTGATTGAACAACTTTTCTTTCCATTTTTTGTCTACCTTAAGAGTAGGTACAACTGAACTAGTTTCAGTGACAGACTTGGATTTTTGTGTTAGAAGGTCATCAGTATTCTCCTTAGAATTATTTGACTCTCTATCACAAACAGTAGTTGGATTAGAAATAGAATCCCTAGGACCATACCAATTTATTTCAGGTTGTTGGAATTCCTCAAGACCTGAATAAGACAAATCTAAAGGTGTTGGTCTGTTGAGGATTAAGGGATGAGGTGAAGGGACAGCATTGTAACCAAAGCCCCTTTTGTTTTTGTCAGTAACCTGACTTGCTAGCAAAGCATCTAAGTCTTTAGATGATTTTTCAAACTTTGCTAACTTATATTCAACCCCTTCTTTTTCTTCCTTAACTTTTTCAAGTTCAGTCTTAACTAATCCCATTAGATAATCTTTATGACCTACACTTCTTTTCAACAAAGCAATCTCTTCAGAAAACAAAACTTCAGATTCTTTATATTTAACAACTTGTTCTTCTAAAATTGACAGACCTCTTTTATAGGTAGCAGCTTTAAAAGCAGTATCATCTAATTTAACTCGTAAAATCATCAAACAGGTTTTTTAAGTGTTTCATAATTGTGCAAACAAGTTTTAGAACAAGTTTTATCAGTTGATACCTCAGAGTCAGTGAATGCCATGAGAGCCATGTTTGCTTGAACTTCATCCTCTGCCATATCACTCCAATCAAAACCACCACCATCAATAGCACACATTGCCTTTTCAGAGGCCATTCTTCAATTCCTTACTGCTTTTGATGAGTTTTTTCCTTGTTCCATATTTCTGTTGTCATTGCTTCTTGGAACTCACATTCTCTAGCAAAATGTCCCATTTTGTGACTTGAAAACATTCCTACTTTGGATTTTGTCATAACCCAGCATAACCTACTTCCATCAATAACATTCTTCTTCCATTCTCCTGATAGAACTTCCATGCCCTCATACTCAACAATGCATATTCCACTTTAGATCCATCTCTTCTAAATCATCATCATGAATTTGCTCGAGATCTTCATGAACAAGTTGAGATCCTTGTGGTTGAGAAGACAAAAAGGCATAAGCTGTGGCATCACTAAAACTAGCAGTACTAGTTTCAGCACTAGCAGTATTAACTTTGGAGTTGCCAGTACTAACTCCAGTGTTAGCAGTATTAATAGAGTTGGTACTGCTAGGACTGGTAGTGGTTAAGAATGCCAAGTTTTTGTCATCATTATTAACATATCAGTTCTCTAACCATATGATTCAACAATTTTAAAATTGTTGTACAAATCATCCAAACCCATAGTTTCAAAATCGGGTTTGTTCATCCAAACCACAACATGCGTATCCCATTCTGAAGGTAAACTTCTCAAAAACTTCACATTTAAATCCTCTGGAGACGTATCTACACCAAGAATTGCCAATTAACTAACAACTTATTGAAGCCTGTTTAAAGATAGATCCAAAGATTTTGAGCTTGTACATTAAGTTTTTCATATTGTTGCTTCAGTAATGCCTTCTGTGTCTTCTTTGTTGCATCATTTCCTCCAAATCGAGCTTTAATAGCAATAAACATAGATTGAGCATCAACATACTGGTTAAAGGTAAGCTGATGTTCATTTGGGAGTGCCATGAGGAGAAGACTTCTGGCTTTGACATCATTCTTCTTGCAAATCTTTTCTTCAGTAGTAGAGGGCACAGTCATCTTCAATGCTGTTGATGGACCAGATTCTGGTGCTGTAACAGGAATAGGCACCCACGAATTTCCATTTTCTATTACCTCCCATAATGCATAGTCTTGGATCTGAAAGTACTGCTTGATTCTGATTTCCCACATCTCATACTCTCCTAGTTTGAGAATGGGAAGCTTTGCCAACGCATTGTTCTGAGAATTTTCTAACTCCATTTTCCCTAGATCAAAGTTTCTCAAAGCACAGGCTCTGATACCACTTGTTGATCCTACGCCTTGATCGATTCTTTATGATATAAAGAGTTTGTTACCTTGGAAGAATCCAAAATAACAAAGATTGAGACTTTGTATGTATACCAAAGTGTATGCGGAATCTACACTTTGATACTCTAGAGAAGTTTATTAATGAAACAGTAATGATCACAAACAAACAATGAACACAAAACTCACTGCTTCAATATTATTAAATAATACGAGTACTCTTGAAGTACTGGGGTTACAAACCTTGAAGCTATTACAAATTTTCTCTAAATGTATCTCTAAAAGTTCTATCTAAAACAAAACTTAGGATCTCCTTTTATAGAAATACAAGGAGCCCTTTACAAATATATCAGCCTAACATTAAGGTTCAGTTACAATTCAAATATAAATATCCGAAATACTCTCCATGCATTCTTATCTTCAGTTTAGCAGCTTTGACCATTTAGCAGTACAAACTCCTTCAACTAGCAGTATTAAGTAACATTGGCAGTTCTAACTTAATACTGGCAGTACTAACTTTGTACTGGCAGTACTAACTCCTTTAGTACTGTTGGTAGTATTAAGTCATATGAAGATTTATTCCTAACATAATATATTTAACAAGGTTTTTAGCCCGCGCTTCGCTATGGAGCGCGGGTCTCAAACTTGTTGGTTCAATTGAAATATCAACACGTAGGATTGCAAAAGTATTGATTCATCAAAATGTATATGTTCAAAAGGTGCAATAGGTAACTGAAGCTATAAAATCATTTACTACGTATAGACAGTGGGTATACGACGATGTTTAAAATATGCAGTAGGCACCTGTAGCTACAGATTGTTTTATATCGTCATGCGGGAAACTGAACTGCTAAGTCTTATCATATTAACGCAGATAAACATAAGTAATGCGTTAAACTGCAGTAGGTGAAATTCTAATCTCCTTTCTTTTTTTGGCTTCAAGTGATAGGTCCTTGTCTAAAGATCTTTTTGCAGAGCTTGCCCTTAGTTCTGTTGTTGCTGCAACAGCTGAAGTATCCTTTTTTGTTTGTTATGGTTCAGTAAGGGCACAGGGTATTGTCGAGATGAGTGTTTCTGTAATGGTGTCGATGACGTCGGGTGGGGGTGTTCCTGTAAGGAGTGTGTTTCAAAGTTAGGAAATATCACAGATAATGAGAATATGTATCAAAATGTAGGCTAATTTTGGCCACTAAAATATGTATTAAATGTATTTTTATCTAAGTTATTTATATTTTTAATGTAATTATGTTCTTGTTTAGAAAAATTATGTTATGTGTTCTGGAATATTGTTTTGTGAGAAGGTGTGTTGTTTGATAGTATTTTATTCAAGTATTTTGTGTGTTTATGCATTATACAGGTAAAGAAAAAAAGGAGTATGCACTATCTGTGGTCTTTTGAAGTTGGAAGGATCAAAAGTGTAATTATCTTATTAGCTTTTAAAGTGTTTGTGGTGTATACTATTTTTGGTGTCTTTATGTGTATGTATTACAGAGGTTAAAAAAGTGTGCATTATTTGTGATTGGTAATGCTTCTGGTGTCTACTATTTGTGGTGTTTGTATGCATTAGAGGCTATAAAAAAGGTCTGTATTATTTATGGTGTTTTAGCATTGGAAGGATCAAAGATGCAATCATCTCATAAGCTTTCAAAATGTTTATGATGTCTACTGTTGTTGATGGGCTGTAAAGTGTTTTGGATTTTTGTTCATGGTGGTAGTATTTTATTGCTATTTAAGGTCTAAAAGTGTAATTATCTTATTAGCTTTTAAAGTGTTTGTGGTGTCTATTGTTTTTGGTGTCTTTATGTGTATGTATTACAGAGGTTAAAAAAAGAAAGTGTGCATTATTTGTGATTGGTAATGCTTCTGGTGTCTACTGTTTGTGGTGTTTGTATGCATTAGAGGCTATAAAAAAGTCTGTATTATTTGTGGTGTTTTAGTATTGGAAGGATCAAAAATGCAATCATCTCATAAGCTTTCAAAATGTTTGTGATGTCTACTGTTGTTGATGGGCTGTAAAGTGTTTTGGATTTTTATTGCATGGTTTGTTGCTATTTACGGTGCATAAGATTAGACTATGTGTCTTCTTTTTTTTGGTCAGTTACGAGATTAACTGTTTTGTAATAATGAAGAGGGTAAATAGGTGGGTGCCTTTGGGTATTTAAAGAGGTGAAAGTGGCACATGTTCACGCAGTTGGTTATTAGAGCTTGTAGTCACTAAGAGTATAAACTATGGATAAACGGATGTTGATTACAGAACTCTGATACAGAGCAGACTCGTCTGACTGGAATGATGTTCTGGTCTTTTTTGCCGGGAAGCTGGATGAAGACAGAATGATTGTAACAAAACTCAATAGGTTGCGTGAGGAGATACTGGTTATTTGTAAGAAGAGGAGGAATCTCGTAGATGAGCTGAGGTCTATCAAAGGGATTGTTGTTGTCAGGAAGGCTGCTAAATTTCTGAGTGATATTGTAAGTAAGGATAATGCTCAAGTAGAGCAGTTACGTGAGATTGAGAGTCAGATGGAGTGCAGGGCTCTTGAGAAGGAGTTGCATGTTCAAAAGATTGTGCGAACCATACCTTATTAGAGGAGGGAACTGGTAGACGTCACATGTGGTTTGTAAGATGTTTTTTCCTTGCGTCAAATAAACAGGCTATGGTGATCATATGCCTAGATCGTGCCTGTTTTCAATTTCGCTTTTTTTGTTTCTAAGGTGTGTTGAAAATCTGGAGCAGGATGTGTTTAGTGCATCCTATGCGTCTAATGTATTATATAATAAAAAGTGGTTTGATATTACTGTTTGTGTGAATCTGTTTTGTTTTTGAATGTTTTTGCAAGTCACGGTAACGGATTCTAATATATGTAACCAAGATACTTGACAACGAATTGTATTTAGATGATAATCAAGAAGTGGTTAAATTATAGATGTGATCCACTTGTAGAGACATATGAGAAAAATAACTTCATTACAAAGCTTCTCGCAATATGTAATTTCCGCATACTAATATGTCTCACGAATGTAATTTAGAAAGTTTCATATGTTTGTGGTTTGTTGTTCTATGTCTTTTGTTTATATTTGTCTTTATGTTGCTGCAATGGTTTGAAAATAAGTATAGTAGAAGGTATGTGGCTGAAGCACTTAAAAACACAAAGAAGTTAAAGCTGTAGAATAAGTAACTTTGGATAACATTGTGGTGTATACTGTTGTTGATTAACTTTTTAAAGGGAAAGCATTTTTATTTTTTTTATGTTTCGGTGAGTTTACTATTGAGGTTTGCTTACATGTTGTGTCATGGAGTAGTGGCAAAAGCAAGTGGATGAGTGTTTTTTCTTTAATTTACACTTGGTGTATAGGGTTGATGTGGCCTGTGGTAGTTTAGACAGGTGGTAGCATATGGGTTGTTACGTTGTCCAAGTGTGGGTTGGAAATTTGGATTTTATTTTGTTTATTTAAGAAGTGTTGCTTCTTATGTTTGTGTATCCTTTATTTTGTAAGGGGCTTAGTAATGGTGTCGTTGCCAAAGTGTAAGGCATTGCAGGAGCATGTTGGTGAGTGGGACTTGAGCAAGAGGATGGCTCTGTACAGCAAAAGTGTTGCGGCAGATGATTTTGAATTCGCAAGACGTATTACTATGTTATACCAGGAGATGGAAATTGCGTATGGTGAGGAGTTGGATTTAATCCAGGAGTTGGAAGTTGTGCCAGGTGTTGCTGTGGCGGCTAAGACAGTCGAGTTTCTTAACGACAAACTGTGGAAGGATGATAAGGTATTGACAAAGTTGCATAATATAGAGATATTGGCGCGTGACTGCGACTATCAGAAAGAGGAATTTGTTGAACGGCTTTAATGTGATTTGTAATTGTGTAATAGATTTTTTTGGTTTACTTGGCTTGTACGTGTGACTGTGGACTCGATCTGTGCTTGTGTTGTTGTTTTATGTCGTATCATATTTAATAAATGCGTTTTGCGATAATAGTGTCTGAAACTATGGAATGAAGAGTGGTTCTTTTTTTATTTGTTTCTATCTGGGGTAGGCAAGAACGAATAGTGTTTTGTTTTTTTATATCAGTTATATACAATTACCATTTAGCATGAATTTCGTGTATCAAAACCTGCAAATCTTGAACCTAGGTTATCCCGTTTTTTACTGTATGGTCCGTTTTATGGTGTTCTTATGTTTGATATTTGAGTGAATGAATGTGTATGCATTAAATGCTGGTGCTTTGTAATGTAAGTGATAACACATACCTGGCATGCTGCTGTCCTTGCTTGTTGAATCCTGACTTGTTAGAACTGTGCTTGTGGCCAATTTAGTATCTGCACCCTTTTCTTTGCTAGTTGATGCATGAGTCATCAAACCTGAATTTGTTGGCAATTTAATATTTTGACTTTCAGGATTCTGTGTCTCAAAGACACTAATGCAGTTTGTATGGAAGAATTCAAAATCGATACTTACCTAAATTTTCTTGTTCACCTGCTGGCTGGATGTCTAAGACGTCATTTACTATGAATTGTCCAGCTCCTTTTGGTGTGTTGGGGGAGAACTGGATTTGGAAGATGTGGTTTTTACCAATTGTATTCACTAATTCAACTGGTAATTGGGTTTTATCTGTTGCTTCGAACTTCTGCATGACATCTGAGCAAGAGCGGCGCGTGATCTTTTGACCAGCTTCAGTGAAACAAGTGAACTCTACAGTCGTTGTTCCATCAGCGATTGTAGCTTTGAAGTTGTACCTGTGTGTTTTCATGAATTATTATTGTTCATGTGCTTATATCTGTAATAAAGAATAGGTATCAGAGAAAGGTTTTTTCTTTTGGAGAATACCTGTATGTTGGTAGGATTTGTTTTCCATGGTTTTCACAGGTGTAGATATCATTTATTTTCGTCGAGAGTTTCTTGCACTGGCTACATGACGGATAGCTCCAGCTCCTTCTTTTGTTGAGGCTTGTGATCATTGCATTACATGTGAACCGTAAATCTTGTAACATTAAGTGTACATCTGGTAATTATTACAGTGAGCATATGAAATCCGTTTACTTCCTTTTTTGTATATATATATATATTTTTATAAACCTTGAAGCTTGTCGGATTTTGTTGGAGCAAGGTATATAGCGTTTGTCTATTTCATGCCTTCTCTTGTTCTGGGTCTTCGTAACGATAGTTGATGACTTGGAGAGGTGGATTCTGATTGTATTTTTCTTTAAACCTAAGTTGCATTATTGTTACATGTTAGAGCTACAGTTTGTAAACATTTTACCCTTTTGAAATCTAAAATGTTAGACATCACTTACATTGTGTAGGCATATGCTGCTTCTCTGAATCATGGATTTATGTAATAATGAGTTGCAGGAGTTGCCACCAACTGCACATCTATATGTGTGGCGTAGTGAATATCAGATTTTGAAGACTTTTGTGTGTTGATTAGGCTGATAAGATGTACCTTTGTATTTTGATACGCAACAGGAGCTAACAACAATGATAATAGGATGTGGTAATTTCTCAATCTCTTGTTTGTTAAATTGGTTGGCAAGATCGTCAAACATGGTGAACTCAACAACATTTCCACTGCATTAGAAAAAAGTCACGTGCCAATCAAGTGTACATTCAAAAGTTTTAAGAATGAGAATAATTTAAGTGAACAAGAAGGCTTACTCTAAGCTCTCAGTGTCTACTTTTCTCTAGTACTTCTGCCCAGTGTTTGCATCTCTAGAGGGTGTAATATCGCTGATGGAGCGGATGCATCCTAAGTAGTCTGTTCATTATAAGTGTTAGCAATGGTATTATATAATCGGTTTCAAAATTTAAATTGGTGATATGGTACATGTCAGTATTGGATATACTATCCTCGAGGTTTCTTCTGTATGATATGAACCAAAATGATGGTCTGGAAATTCAGATTCTTTGCCAGGCAGTACTTCAAAAGATGTTATTTTTCCTAATCTCAAGCTTATTTTGTTTTGTAGTATTTGCTGGTATGACTTTGTGTTCTCACAAATAAATTTTGAGATTCTATACACGGTCTTTAGTTTTAGCTTTCGGTTAAAGTAGTCAGTATTCCTGAGATCCATGGTTGCTTGTATTGCATTGTTCTGCAAACAATTTTTTTATTTTTTTGGTTATACGACGTTAATAATCACAGCAAGCAATATTTGTTTAATATTTTTATGTTTACCTCTCTGTCTATTAGAATGTAGCAAAATGCAATTTCTTTTATTTCTGGAATACTTTTGGAAGTCCATTTTTGATACACTTTTGCTTCTATGACACAGTCTTCTTTCCCAACTCTCAAAGATGTAATATTTGTTCCAGCTATTGCTGTGAATGATCTACAGATAAGAAATTAATAGTTTAGCGAAAACAGGAAAAGAACAAACACACGTATAAACTATAGGTAACAAATTATATTCGCTTTGGAGATAGGCAAATACATACATCTAACAATAGGATAGAACATGTATCAGTTTGAATAATATTTTTATAAAGTAGCTAATAAGAAAATCAGATTAGTGAGAAATTTATTTTTGCTGTATATTTGTGATTGCATAATTTCTTTTCTAAATCGAATGCCCAAAATGGTCAAATATGCATGTCTCAAGAGGTAATGTAATAATTTATCTTTTTGTTTTTGGTTTGTAAAAAATTCCTGATGCTGTTGTGGTTAAGCTATTGTTTATTTTCAATTGTTTTCAAGAACTGTGTATAGGTGATGGTTTTTGTGGTGTATGTTGGTTCGTCCGCCAGTCGGTTTATGAGAAGTTTTAGCCCGTCTGGTGATGTTGCTCTTGACAATGCCACATATAACTGACCGTGGCTAAACACTGGTTCGGGTAAGTAGACACTAATTCTTGTAAGAGACTGGCCTTGGCTTTTGTTTATAGTCATGGCGTAACAAATAGGAAATTGTGTACGTTTGAAAGTGAATGAAAGGTTAGGATCTCTGTAGGTAAGTGGAATTCTGTGTATGTAAACTTTTCACCGACTCTTGTTCCTGTGATGATCTGTGCTTCAACAGCTTTGACATTAGGGATATGACGATCATTCTTGTACCGTTGCATAAGCCTCCTGACAGGTTCACAGTTTGAAGCAGCATAATTGGCGATCCCACCTTTAGCTGTAATTCATGGGGTGGGAATCCAGGGAATGTGATCGTGTTCAGATATTCTATTAGGTAAAGCATTTCTGTTTCACTTGTCTCTCTTCCTATCTAAATTGATTCGGCTCTACTTAGGTACGTTTTCGCGACACCTTTAACCAAGGATAATATCTTAGCATTGACAGCGTTTGCAACATCATTCTTCAGACACACTATTGCTTTCTCTTGGAAAGCATTTGCAGTTGCTGCTTTTAGTGTAGCATCGTTGTAGATAAAATCTATGTGCTCTGGCAAAGCCTGTTTACTCGGGCTAATACAATATTCTTATGAAACGGTGATCCAAAAGGTGTATTTACCGTTATCTTTGTCAGGGTAGCCTATTTCACCGTTCCCCACGTCAAGAAGCCATTCAGCAAAAAGTTTGGAACGTTCTCGTTGTTCATCACTTAGATCAGATCTCAAGAGCCTCACATTTTTGTTTAAGTGCAAACTTTAAAGTCTGCCCATAAATAGGATTCTGTAATGGAAGCGTGAATTAAATCTTGTTTCACATCACCTTTCGGTAAGGTTTGTCGAAAATCTCCTCCCAAAATGACTGTTTCCCTCCAAAAAACAGTTTCAAGTGCATTCATTAGTCTCTAAGCGTTCTATCTAACGCTTCAAAACAACGTTTAACAATCATTAGAGCTTCATCCCAGATAATAAGATTTGTTTCAACCAACAAATTTCCTAACTGACTGTGTTTTTTCGCGTGACAAACAGACTCGTCTGTCAGTTTTAGTGGAAGCTTAAACCTAGAGTGGGATGTTCGTCCGGCTGGGAGAAGAAGAGATGCGATGCCCGATGAAGCTACAGCTAAAACAATTTTCCTTTCAGACCTAAGAGAGCTAATGATTGTCTCCAAAGAAATGTTTTTCCTGTTCCACTGTGACCGTAGATAAACAACATTTCATGTTGACTTTGTTCAGACGCGTTCATTATCAAGTTGTATATTTGTTTCTGTTCCTCATTCAGTTTTGGGACAGAAAGAGCAGACTCTTGTAGGAGGACATCGAGTCTGTAATTCTTCTCTTCCATAAGGAGTTTATTTTTTAGATCTTTAAGCAGATGTTTTAGAGGAGTCGGTAGTCCAAATTCTTTAACAGACATTCCGAATCCATTGAGTATTGCCTCTAACTCGTATAAAGTGTACCCTTGCAACTCAGGAGTGTTTAGATGATAGTTCAAGATGCCTGTTGCTTCTGAAACTTTGCCTGGAATATCATCCTTCATTGATTCCTAATGTTTTCTCCATAGCTTACATGGATCTGCCACACGACAGTAGACCAAAATTTGAGCAAAAAGAGTTCTAAGCTGAGCGGATGTCGCTGACACACCTGATTCTTCGACGGCGATGTCCCATTCTTTATCATCTTCAAGCAGACCTAAGGCTCCACATGCCGCTTGATAAGTCGGTAACACCTGGCCATTAATAGTTCGTACTTCAACCGGGGACTTACATCCTTTCTGATGGGACAAAAGCTTTTTGAAGTAGAAAAGGTAGCTAGAATTGGGGCGAACGTAAGTGAGTCTTCCAATGGACTTCTTTGTTCGTATCATCCTTTTGTGCCAACTTTTTGAATCCGCATACCATACAAATTCAAAAGGGAAATCAAGATAGGTTAAATGCCTGCCGTCGGTGTGTTGATTATTATATACATACCATTCGATCAATGTCGTCTTCTTCTTGTCAGGCATATTAACGATCACATTTAGCCTATCTTTTTCTCGAAAATTTACACGCTGCATATTTTCCAAATGCACGTTCAGAATCTGCGCAGCTGGTTCTCTATGGTGAATAGGGCAGTCGAAAATTCTCCAGCAAGCTTCAAATGAGCAAACAAAACGACCGTCAACGTAATTTTTAATCTCGTCTACATGGATGTGTTTCTCAACCGTTGAAGAAGATGTATTTCCAACATGTCTGTCAATCTTTCTAAGAATACGGTCGGGTCCTTTCAAAATGTATTTAAAAAGGTATTTAATCAGCATGCTCCAACCGCAGTATTCAACATTTATATGAGCACAAAAAGCCAGACATAGCATACGATTGTACGGGACAACGTTGCAGTTGTATAACCTTGACTCACCCTTCATGAAGTGAACTTATGTTCGCCTTCTTTGATAATGCGTGTGGCCATTGATGTCAAAAAATGTCTTGTCATTGTACATCTTCGGAAAACGCTTGTTACAAATCCATTTTTCAGTACACACTGCACTTAGGTTCGCAACACCACAGGGTCCATGCCTCATTAGCTCGGTAACGACTTTGTATCCTATAGGATCTTCCACCAGATTAGGTAACGCAGCAGAAATATAGTCGTCAATCTGAGTTGCATCCTTTATTTTGTTACTCGAATCAACCCATATCAAGGTATGACAATGGGGCAAACCTTGTTTTTGGAACTCGATTGTGTACAAAACTGCTTATAAAAAATAAGAACAGCAGTCATAAGATTGTTGATTCGTTGATAGTATATATATAAAATAACTCAAATGTAAATCTCAACCAAATGCCCTTAACCAAGGGAAAAGGTCAAAA